>VYXH01008708.1:539880-551531 GCA_013397275.1 Burhinus bistriatus | reverse complement strand
CGTCTCCCCCAGCATCCTCTCCCCGTGCCCCCCAGCATCCTCTCCCCGTGCCCCCGGGCCCCCTCCCTGCCCACCGGGGAGGCGCAGCCCTGCCCGGTGCTGCTGCAATGCCCCCGTTGCAGCGGGGAGGGGGCAGAGAGGGGGGTGAGCCCCTTCGGGTGGAGGGGAGCAGGACAGAGCCGGGGGGAGCGGGGAGCCTTGCCTTTTCTGAGCAAGTTTATTTCAACTCCTAGGTCAGCATTTGTTTTATTTACAATTGTTATATATATATACACACAACCGGAACTATGTATATATAATATTATTGAAACTATATATATAAACCCACCTTTTTGCACGCCACGCTTGCCAGCTCAGCTCGGAGACCCAAAGCGAAGCTGGACCCCCCCGTCTACACTGCCAAACCTTCTGCGTTTAAGATTTCACTGGAGTAACTCAGCAGACGAAGCCAGACCAGGACCCAGCGCTGCCCTGGGCCGTGTCGGCTTCGTGGCGAGCAGCTTATGGGTAGGGGCAGGTAATACACGGAGTAATACAGCCAGCAGGGAACCAGTACCCGTGACTCTGAACGCATACAGTGACAGATCTGACACATTTTTTAAAGGCAAATACCACTTCAGAGTTGCATATCACCCCATATTTAAACAGCTCAGACTTCATTCATGTTTTATTTTCATTTTATAGTGGGGCTTTTGTCTTAAAAAGCCTTAGAGGTGGCCTGCAAAAGCTCTGTTTAGCATTTTCCTTTTTTGTTACATATAAAAACATTTCAGAAGTACCTTAACCCCATTGTTTCACGTTTTCTCCCGGTTTAAAAAAAAAGGGAGGAAAGCAAGTTTCCTTGCTGATCCTGGACCCTCCTAAGGACATCTAGTGAGTATATTCCTCCCAGACGGTCTGCAAGAAAGACACCTTTCCGCAGAACTGCATGCGGAAAGAGGTTATACATACGTTAATTTAAATACCTGAAAGAGTTTCGAAAGAGAAATCACTCGCACTTCCCGTTTTGGTGAGTTACGGTGTGTGCAAAGGAAGGTGTAGTTTCTTATGGAAACACAAACATCTGGCAACCCCCCTTTCAAATTAAAATAAAAATAAAATTTCTGATAGACTATAGGCTGATATTCGTTATAGCCCAGGGAGGGGCAGGCAGAGCCCCAGGAGCCTGAGTGCTTCCTTCGGGACTTGCCCGGACATAGCCAGATGTGCCCAATCTCGGCCCTTGGCAGTAGCGTATCATAGGTGGAATATCGCCTATCCCGTCCCTCCGTAGCACGCCAGCAGACAAGCAGGGCCTAGGAAAATTCAGGGCAGGAGCTCCTCGATAAAGCAGAAACGTGCCCAGAAATGTGCCAGATCCATTCGGGCACGCCGAGACACAGGTGGGTGCGCTCCGGGATTTCTCCCACCAAAACCAGGGAGCTGGGTACCTCGGTCGCAGGAAACCGGGACAAATTCTCTAGGAACAGCTGCACAAGCCCGACCAGCAAGCGATGCCGTACCTTGGGAGTTGGCGCAGTTTTCCAGCTAGGAAAAAAAAAAATACTATCGATGCCGTCTTGCGATGCCCTGCGGTGTCCATTCCCGGGAGAGGATTCCCATCCCGCTGGGGAGCCCCGCTCACCCAGGTAAGGGGGTTCGCCCCTGCCCTCGCTCCCGGCGGCGGTCGCTCATGAACGCAGCCCCGAAGGCGACACAAAACAGCCGTAAAACAGCACCTGACTCGGGGTGATGGTTTTCCAGCAGTGACGACACGATTTCAGCCCCTTTTCAGGACTTCAGATGTAAAACCTTGCTCTCGGCAGCACCCGCTGTTGCTTCGGAGGCTGCCGAAGTGCTGCTGCTGTTTCCCACCCCATTTTACTGCCGAGCAAAGAGCTGCTGTCATCGTTTGCCCCGGGATCCCGGTGTGGGAGCGCTGCGGAACAAGGTCCAGCGGGAAGGGGCGCTGCGGTTCCTCTCCGGCACACCCCGCTCCCCGAGCCGGCCCGGACTTGGCCAAGTGACGGCAGCCTGCCGTTTTGGGGGCATTTGGGGTTCAGATACTCACGGCAGCAACCCCCAAGCTCTGACACTAACTCTGGACTCCTAAAATGGTGGTCGTCGTCCCCGATTTTGTTCCATCGTGGTATTTAGTGGTTCTGGCACTGCTTCTCCACAAAGGTCCCCGCACCCTGCATCGGCTGCGGCCGCCAAGGGCCGCTGGAAGTGATGGGGGGGTTATTTTTCTCACGCCAACGTACCCCCAGGTGCTTTTCAGTGTGCCCGTGACTCCAAGGCGTCAGGTACCTCAAGAGCATCAGTAGAGATGAAGTGCTTAAGGCAGCTCCGTGGTGGAGGCACGGGGGCTTGGGCTCCTAAACGCCTGGCGTCGTGGAGTCCTGCGTCAAGGAGGTCTCGGTGAGCACAGGCCAAATTTGCGCAGTTTCCACCCAAACTGCGGTACGCCTGCTCAGATTAAACCAGGGCACCAACGTGAGCAAAGGCTGGGGTCAGCTGTATTTTAAACCTTTGCACGTGTCTAAAGCATGGTGCGGAGCCCAGAGCGGCAGGGGAGAACCCGGCCGGTGAGGAAGTCCCGGGTTCGGGGTAAAACACTTTTGGGGCTGAATTGCTTCGTAAAGGCTGAGCCAACTTTGTCTGGAAAGCCTGAAGAATTAATGCGTGAGTAAGAGCGGTCTAGAGACAAAAGCATTCCCGGCGTGCTCAGGGACCTCTGCAGGATCAGTAAGCTGGGAAGTAGCATCCCCGGTTCCAAGCAACGCACCGGTTTTTCTAATGTCACAACATGCAGAACCCCGGAACGGGTTTTCTTTGAGGTTTTCAACGTAGCTGCTTTTTTTTATTACCTGAGCGCACACTAAAGGAGCCGTACCGCATCACCTTGGATTTGGGGGAAAACCAGCTCCTGTGCAGGCACCAGCCGAGGGGTATCCCCCGCCAGAGAGCTTTTATCTCAGGTGGCCACTGAGCAATGAATGTGCACGGATGCAGAGAGACTGAAAACTAGGAACTGCTTCTGACTACCAGGGAACCTCCTGGCTCCCCTCCCCGCTGCACGTAAAATGTGCAAAACCTGGCAGGCTCGGCTCTCCTCACCTTTCTGCAGAGATTTAATGGGGTGAAGTCTCACGCGAACCGGATTGCGTTATTTTCACAACATGCGCTACAGACGCCACTACAAAGTATTACCATAAATAATTCAAACGAAGCTGCAAATGATAAAAATAAATGAGCAAAGTCCATTTTGAGAAACATTATCTGCCTTTTTGCCTGTGTTCGCTTTGCTTAGGCGCTAATTCACAACTCCCGGCCTTTCCACCTGGATTCACCGCCAACTAATGAGGTTCTGCACAACAGCACCTTTCAATGAACCTGAAAATTAGGATAACAGAAGGGCCGTTTCTACAGAGGTCACAGAATTCCTGGCCAGCTCGTAATGTTTGAGACGGCTTTTATGGGTACGAGTCTTGACGGTGATGACACGCGTGTCGGGCTGGAGAACGTAGCCCAGATTGATACTGGTGCGAGTCAGAGCAGAAAGAGCCAAGAGGGCTGATTTGGCTCAGCAGCTCAAACCGCTGGGTTATCAACTCAAGTATCCCGGCTGGGGGCGGAAGGCACAGTGCTCCTTGGTGCCCGGTGCTCGTGCAGAAGTGTCCGTGGGGAGAGCAGGGATGCTCCTGACCCCCACGCAATCACAGTTTTCCTTTGACTCCTGAACCCACGTGTCCTGGTTTGAGCGACACAGGACTGATTGATTTCTCTTCTAATGCTTGGGAAAACCGCACTTTTAGAAGACTCTAGTGTCGGAATTGGTGAAAATATTGACTTTACAGCCAGCCATGGTGGGTGGGTTTCAAGGTCTCAGTGTTTTGGAGCTCACCAGGTGTGGGGATGAGGAAGAGCGAGACCCAGGTACTTGACCCAAGCTGGCCAACAGGGTTATTCCATACCACGAACAGCACATTCCATAGAAATTAGAAAGTTTGCTGAGGAGTTCTCTCTCTCCCTTGACGGCGGCGATCCTGAGAACTCCTTGCCCCGGTGCCGGAGCCCTGAGCCCTTCCCTTCCTCCCGAAGCCGTAGCGCTCGCAGTGTCCCACATTTGCTGTCCCCTGCTGGGAGCACACGGCTTCCTACGGATAGAATGGGCTGAGCATAATCCTCGTATATTTTATATTGGCATCAGGATCAATTTTGGTTCTTTAGTATTACTAATGTTAATTATTTAGTCTTATTCTATTCAATCTGTTTATATTTCAGGCCCTGGGTTTCCTTGTTTTTTCCCGATTCCCCTTCATGGGTGGGGAGGGGCCATCAGGTGAGAGAATAATTGTCCGAACGACAATAAATTGTTGTGGGTTCTTCAAACCGTAACACCACAATTTCGCCTTTGCCTGGGCCAGCAGGGCGCTGGGGCTGTGGGTGCCGGGGCTGGTACGGAGGCACGACGGGGGCTCCATCCCCAGTGCAGCCTCTCCTCCTGCTCTCCACGTGCCCGGGGGCTCTCTCGCCTGCTCTGAGGTCCTGCCTGGCCCAGGCACCAGCGTTTGCACGGTACCTGCATATTCAGCTGCTTGAGCAACACCTCCAGTAAGCAGAACAACATGGTCCTCTCTGTTTTAAGCCCGGGGAGCCGGAGCCGCGGTGGCCAGGGTGCAGAGGAGCCGGCTGCAGTGGTTTACAAAGCTGCCATCCCTTATCCTCCCCGCTTTCCCCCGGGATAACACCTCCCTGCCGGCCCAGCCAGCAAAACAGGTTGGGTTGACGCAACCGCCCCGGGAGCCTGGGGGAGCAGACACACGTCCCCTCTGCCGTGGGCAGCGGCGCCAAGAAATGTCCCTGTCACGTCCGTGCGCTGGCACGAGCTCCCGTCCACCTGAGGGACGCAAAGAGAAGGGGGCTGAAGTTTTTACTGGCGAGGCAGCTGTTTCCTATGGAAACACAGACCGGCCCGAGCTCGTTGCCTTCGGGATTTCTTATTGGGTTTCCTGTGTTAGTTCTGCGCAAGGAAAAAAAGTCAACGTTTGGAGTTGCGGGCCGAGCGATGGTTCTGTTCCCGCTGACTTCCCCAAGCCGACCGTACCGACGGCGCTGCCCTGAGCCGTGGGGCGAGGGGATGGCGCCGCTCGCCGCAGCCCTGCCCGGCGCAGCCGCCGCACGCAGCTGCACCAGCGCTCGCAGCCCACCAACACCCCAGCCTTCAGCATCGCCGTGCGCAGATGGTCATATAATTACTGTTTGCTTTCCCATCATGTCTTTTTGGGACATGTGTTTTGCGTTCGGGTTTCTCCGGCCTCCCTGTTTTTGTGAATCACACTTCATAAAATAATGGCTACCTAGGGAACGTAAGGCATAACATTTTATTCTTCCCGTGCACATGAATTTTTCACTAGCACTGCCACGACCCAGCTCATAAAGCAGAGTCCTCAGTTTTAATCCTTATTTTGCAATATACCTAAGCACACACCTACATTCACCTCTGTCCACGATAACACTTAGGTATGTTTTTAACTCTTATTCCTGCGATTTTCCGCTTTAATTTAATCCAGGTCTCACTTCCTGGCTGTGCTGGTCCCCCCCCAAGCTCATCTCAAGCAGAATTCATTGTCCCTCCATTTTTCCTTTCCATCAATAAATTTGTCTAATGGTGCTTATCTATTCCTCACTACAGCACTTTAAAGTCTTAAGATGCGAGGCGAAATAAGAAATACAACATAGCAATCCCCCTTCTTTTGCCGTGCGCGTGGGCTGAACTTCCCTGGCTCTGTTCACTGGTAACGACAGCGTCTGAGAAAAGCAGCGCGAACTTTTCTAAAACTAAAGAAGAATATAAACGAAACCTTCGGAGCAGTAACAAAGCTAAAAACCTGCAGATGATTCCCTGAGACACAAATACAGTACTTTTTATTTGCCGTTTTTCCAGGGAGGCAATGAGATCAGGTATGATACCTCTGTGCTGGCAGACCCTTCTCATCCAGCCCAAATCCCTCCTGACTTCGTTCCATGGAAAAGGGGAAATATTTCACCCAACTACGAATGAGCAAGAGCTGATGTTTGAACAGAAATCTCAAAGGAAGCTGCCTATGTAACCACAGCTGGTATGCTGCGTACCTAAATACTGACAGCCAATTTGCTTTTTTGGTGTAATATAATTCCAAGTCAGTCAATGGAGCTCCACCAGGGATTCATCTGGCCTTTCATATTTACTGGGTTAGCCCCGGATGGGGGAAGAAAAGGAGAGGGACCGCTAAAACCCATCTCTCTTGCCATGAGAGCCAGTGCAGCACAAGCACTTTTTCTGTTGAGGCATCGGGCGGGATGGGATAACTCAGCTGATTCGGATTTGGGAAGGCTTCCTTGGTGCCAGCCCATTTGAGGAGGTGCCTGGAAAAGGTGGGAACCACCTGGGATGCAGCCGACAGGTGCTGAAGCCTGTTTAACCCAGCCCTGGCACTGCAAGCGGACAGGAGCCACGTAAGGACAGGGCCACCGGGATGCTGAGCGTGCCGGGCTCTGCGGCTCTGCGGCCACCGAGGCTGCCTGGAAAGGTGGGGGCTGGCGATCCTCCCACTCGAAGATGCGCCGTGCTCTTCCCTGCAGCCAAGTCCTTCCCCGGGGCCCGACCGAGGAACCAGGCGGTGCAGGATCCTCCCGACGGCTGCGAGTTGTCGCTGTTAGCGTGTGAGCTTACCGGGTTTATGCCTGCTGCTTAAGCTTCCGTGCCTGTTTGCAAGCCGGCCGGGGAACGGGAGCTTTCCATCAGCGGCGGGACGGTTTGCAGGTGCGGGGGGTGCACGTGAAGCTCTCGGGGCTGCATTTCCAGGGGTGCGCTGCCTCCCCACTTCTGCTAGAAAGGGGTGCCAACTGCCTCCTGCGAGCACGGACACCCGAGCTGCAGGCTTACTTTCTCTGTCCTTGCAGCATCGCTGGGGGATTTTTTTCCTCTCCTTAAGATATTTTTTTTCTGCGACGCTTTGAAACTTGCCACAGTTGTTCCTGAAGGTGGAAAGAGCCCTGAGCGCTGCTCTGGGGGTGCACAGTGCAAACACCCCTTCTCCCAGCTTGGGCTGCTGCTCCGCAGTGAGCAGGGGGATGCTGGGGCTCTTCCCCAGTCTCTCCGCTGTTAACGCCCCTGCGGGACAAATCAAGCTTCTACTCCTGAAAGTAAGAGTCAAGAAATGTAGGATCCTTTTCCCCCAGTACCCCTGTGTTTAGCGGTGAAATCCTTTACCGTTTAGCGCTGGTTCAGTTGTGCGTGTCTCTCCCACCCCAATACCTGTTGAGCTGAGGGGGGCCACGAGAGAAAATCTGGCCCTTCATCTCTGCTGTTACCCGGCCCGTGCTGGAGCTGCCCCAGCTCCTCCTACAGCTGTGGGGCTTTACAACCTCTTTTGCCAACGGGGACAGCCTCAGCAAGTCGCTGCCGTAGCCCAAATAATGAGATGGGGAGTGCGGCAACAGCAGATCCCTCTCCCGCTGCTGTTCAGGCAGTAGGTAGAAGAACAGCCCTGGATGTCATCCCTTCCCAAAAAACAGGCCAGAAGCTGGGGCAGGAAGATCTCGCGTTGGGGCTTTGGTGGTTTGTTCTTCCTAGTTAATAAGGGAAGGAAAAAACCAAACCCCACATCTCATCTGTGCTGACAGGCTGAAGAACAGCAGACACGCAGCTATCTTGTTTGGTGATCAGCAATTAGCTTTATTTTTTTTTCCCCTCATCCCTTTGAGAAAGGGACAAGGAAAGGCCCCACTTCAGAATAAATTAGTGTCTCAAAAGGGAGGGAGCTCTGCAGATGGCTTGGTCGTGCTTTCCACTCTTGTACAGCTCTAGAGCACACAGTCCTCCACCCTCAACCCGCCCGTGCTCCAGATGTTCTCCTGTTCCCAACACCTGGAAGAGGGGAGGTGGCCTCACCTCCACCTTCACCAAAAAGCAGCTGATAAACGTCTGATATTTATCATTAAACTTCAGCACTAATTTTGTCCAAGTATTTGCCTCCTGAATGCTGTGAAGCTGTAGGTTTACTGCTGGTTTGCCAGAGGTGCAGTATGGCTTCAGCTGAGTCTCACGTGGACCAGGCACGGCGGTGGGAACGGGTTGGGGGCTATTAAAGAACCACTAATTAAAAAGAGGGGGGTGGTTGGTGGGGGTGGTGGTGTCATTCATGTGCCCTGTTTCTTCATGAAGTGCAAGAATTCAACGTGCGTGCGAGGGAGGCATTTTACACCTATACCGTTATCCCACAAAACGCAGTGCTGGGCAGGGAGGATTTTAGAAACAGCTTCAGCAGCCAGCAAGCTGCTGGCCGGGATCAAGGTCCCCGTGTCCTAACGACCCTGGCCAGCTTCTCCTCTCCTGGGGAGAGAAAACCTCTGCCCTGCTGCAGCCATGTGATCCCTGGTATGGGCAGGCCTTTCCTCGGGAGACCAGCTGAGCCCTCGGGTGAATGCTTTATCGCCAAACAGCCCGTTTCCGTCCCACTTGGTTTTTCCTCGCGGCCGCCGGGTGGGGAGCGCCACGCAGGTTTTTGGCAGGCTGTTTGTGGCAGTGCTCTGAGGGGCTCTGCTCCTCTTCCCGGGCAAAACCAGCCCTGAGCATCCCTGCTAAACTATTCCGCCTGCACAGCGAACATCACGGCGGCAGCAACGTACAGTTCCTGAAACTTCACGATTTCCAGTCTCTTCGTTTTCCTGCTCCAAATCTCAGCCCCGTTTAGCTAAGTGAGTCCGAGGCAGTAGATTTCTGAAGTCACGCAAACACGTCTAACGCCTGGCGTGAGCGCGCTCTGTGTGACAGCACAACGTAACTCGCTCTGGCGCCCAGCAGTGCTGGGGCTCACGGCAGAGGGGAGGACTTTACTAAAAATGTCATTTTTAGGGGGTACTTTGGCAGGAATAGGAGCTGCCTTTGCTTTTCAGGTGGGGAGCGGCGCAGTGCAGCTCTGGTGGGAGGGGAGCGGCAACGCTTTGCGCTTCTGGAGCGAGCCTTGGTGATGCTCGGCTGTGTTTAACGGAGCCTGGGAAAGTCTCATCCGACGGGGGCAGTTCTACATCACAGCCCCTACGGGAAGTGGTGAAATGGGGTAATAATTAAGGAGAATTGCTGAGCCCTAGGGCAAGCCATTGGAGAGCAGGAGTGAGCGTGCAGCACTGAGCAGGCTGTCATGTGCTTTTTGCCACAAACCCACCCATTTTGAAAAGAAAAAAAAAGTATAGTCCTGCATGGGGCTGCAGCTTTTGCCCCACCAAGTGCGGGCTTCAGTGAGTGAATGAACAGAGGGTGGCAACTGCGTCGTAAAACGCGGTCACAGCCCCCGGACAGCCTCTTTAGTGAAATCCAGGAGGCATCCCTATTTTTCCTTCTCTTACATTCTCCTGGGTACGTTAAGGTGTTTGCTAACTTCTCATTTGATAATGACTGGTGGTGGTCTCGTAAACACTTCCTTGCATGAGTGGTTTCCCATTTGAATGCCGCCTAAACAGCCGGGAAAGCTTATTGTTCAGTCCTATATGAGTGCACAGGATTATATCGGCAGTATGCTAAAGCAGGGGTCTGCCACGATGGGAAGGTGCTGCTGCTGCGCATTGCCCTTGCGGGCTTCCAGGGTTGTAGCTGTTAAGGTTATTTATTTTAGCTCCGTTCTTTTCTGCTGCATCACCCATGATTGGTATTTCTTTCAGGCAGGCTTCTGGTTTATTTGTATGTCACGCTCGGATACAGTGATCGCTGCTGGGGGCTCCCGTGCTGAGCCCCGACACTCGAGACGGGCCTCCTCTTCGCCTAGGGCACTCCAGAAACACGACGGTGAGCACAATTTATCCGCCCGGCTCACGTTCACCGATATACCATCAGGTACGGTTCGACCGGGCAAGAAAAAAGTGCCGTTCCCTTTTCCTACCCTGCTTGAAGTCGGCGCTGCCAAGCCTGTGTTGTCCACAGCGTCACTCGGTCGTTGTGTGGGAGCCGCTGCTGCTGCTCGGAGCTCGCAAATCCTGACCGCGGGGAACGGCTGGATTTATCACTCATCTTGTACGCAGAGGAAGGAAGAGAAACTTCAGCTTCGAACTTCAGCTGTAAAGGGAACCACACGTTTTTGGAGTCAGTTCTCCAAATAGCTCCATTTTCCCTCGGTCTTCTGCTGCGTAGCATCTGGGTTCTGCAAAGATCACACTAGTGGCTGATCTTGCTCTTGCTTGCGAGGTCCTTGTGGACCAAGGGCTGCAGGAACAAGGCAGAGAAAGCATTTTAGCCTCCCGGGTTTCCTGCAGTTTAGCTGTATTTCAAGCAGAGCCTTAGGGCTTGGCGGGGTTTAACTCGTTGTGCGTGTTTTTTTCTCTCCTGGTGCGCTCTGGGCTGCTTGTCCCTTCTGCTAGTGGCTTGCTTTTCAGAAATTTCCTAGGTTTAAAAGAAACAGGACAAACAAAAAACCCCATTCTGCAACTGGAGAGACTTCAGTGCTAGGGGACGGTGGTCCTGCCAAAGATACCACATCGCTGATTCAATAACTGCCAAGGTTCGTTCTATCTCCTTTAGGTTTTTAAGTGCATTTTTCAGGAGAATACAGAGTTAGACACTCTCCTGGTTGGGAAGACGAAATCGCTGCGGTGTCTCAGGCCTGTTGGTGGAGCCCATGTCGACCACGTCCCGCCGAGGACACGTGTCCCAGTGGGGACAGGCTCCGCGGGGAAGCTCTGGGGCACCCGGTAATCCCCCGTTGGCCCTTTCCCCCATCAAAGGAGCAAGGTGTTTCACCGGGCTGCTCGGGGGGAAAGCAACCAGGCAAGGAGGGTCCTCGGACTTTCGTGTACACCGGTGTCCGTCCTCAGCTCTCCGGGGACGAGGCGGGCGGGAACGAGGTGGGCTGTGAGCACTACCAGAGCCCAGCAGCACTCGGTGCATCACCCACAGCGCCGTGTCCTCTGCTCTTGCCCGGTGCAATGCCGCAGTGGCGCGCACGCTGTCAAAGGTGCAAAGTTCTCCAGAAAACACCACGACACCAAGCTATTCCTCCTGCCAGAGGAATTATTTTGAATAACGCACGGGTTACAGACCAGCACCGCTCCATTCAGACCCACATTCGCTTCCATTTCATGAAAACACTGCAATATGCCGTTGTGAAATTGTGCTTGCAATAACTGCTAAGCCAACTTTTATGCCCTGTTAAAAAGATTGCCCAAATTGTTCCAGGTTTCTGTTTGGTGGCTGTGCGCTGCTTCACCTCTTCCTCACCCATCGGGGACCAGCTGTAATCCGGGAATAAACGGAGCGGAGTGGGCTTTGGCTCCCAGCTCTCCCGAATTGACCTTCAATTCCCTAATCCGCCTTGTACAAGTCCCGTTTGCACTTCTCCCGTCTTTTTCTCGTGAAGGGCGTGGAATGGAAGTTTCTGTACAGCTCGCAGTGCGATTGTTGGATAGAGGCAATATTAACTACAAAGGGTTATTAGTTTTATTAACTAACCAGCTTCGTTATATCCCAAAGCGTCCCACCTTCGGCGTCTCCCACCCAACGCCTTCTCCCTGCCTCTCCGCCGGGGCAGCGGCTGCCCCCGCTCCCCCACTGCCTGCCGACCCCCCCGCCGCTCCGAACTTCCCCGGAGTTTGGCTGCAAGGGCCCGGTGTAACGGGGGGACACCCCCGCCTCCCCC
>VYXH01008708.1:466344-521556 GCA_013397275.1 Burhinus bistriatus | reverse complement strand
TGTGAACGCTGCTTTGCTGGGGCTGTGGAGAGTGTGAGAACAGCCGGAGAAATTCAGTTTTGGCTTCCCTGCAAAGCACTTCAGAGCACTGCCACTAGGCAAGATCTGAAACCAGATAATCAAGGCTGGGACAGGCCCTCCCAAGGAATCAGCCAGGGAACTTCTCTGCCGGGGCGTTAGCAGGTCTCGCTCGTGTTTATGCAAGTGGTCAGCCGTGCAGGTAGGGACTGCACCCCAGCGTGTTCCCTTCGCAGCTTGCCATCGCTTTCAGACAGGTAGAGCACTGCTGTTTTTAAAGCATGGGATTATAAGTGCAGTAGCTTGAGCACTGTAATTTATCACGGCCGCGCATGTTCTGCAACACTCCCAGCTATGTGGCTGGAGCACAGGCTTTCGCAACGAAGTTATAATTAGTGGTGTTGGACCAGGGAGCGGAGCGTAGTCCCGTACAATTTCCAGAGGTCCTCCCTTGACTGTGCGAGGGTTGCCCCACATCCCTTTATGCAAGCCTGCTTGTAGCTACGGAGGCATGGGCTGCCTCCTCCGGTACGGTATTCACGTGGTTTTCGGGAGGTTCTGGCCAATGGTTAGGGCTGCGTTGATGAGAGAAACAAGCCTTTTCTGCAGTCTAATGAGCTCTGTATAAACAGTTTTCTCTGGAGCATGTGGATGATGGAGCTTTTGATGGGCCTCTGGAGAAAAATCAGGGCTGGACCCTGGGAAGACAAATTGCAGCCTGCAACAATTACAGTTTTTCTAAATGTTTGAGATCGAAACGATGCTTCCACTTGTGGGACTCGTGCAGCATTTAGGTAATTCAGCCTGGGATACCTGACGCTTCTGTGATTTATCCAGATTTCTGAGAGCTCCTGGGAGGCTTCCTTCATGCAACATGTTCCTTATAGCACCGAGAATTATTCGACTGTAAAAGCAGCAGGGAGAAAGGAGCCAATCCTCCAGATACTCACAGTTATAGGGCTGTTGTCATAGCATAAGCTGCGCCAATTTAAATGGATATAGCTTCTTCAAGTAGACAGGGCCTGAGACTCGGCAAAACGATGCTGTGCACAGAGAGGAAGGTTCCTGTTGTCGTAACTCTTTGTATATTACCAAAGTGCCAAATGGATTAGGAGCTTTAAAAGCTTTAAATTTCTGTGCTTTTGGCATCGTCTCCTTGGAACGAGTGCATCTCCGTAGTGAAGCTTTGGAAAGGAAATGGTGCTTGAACGGGTAGTCCCAGACTAGTTTCTTCTAATTTCACTTGCAATCAAGTGATAGAGAGGGAGAGACAGATGCTGCAGCTGCGTGATTACAGAAAATGCAGCTGTTAACACACTTGCTTATTTTCCTACTAATGAGGCATCAACTCTCTTCTGATTTTGCTGTTTGGGTAGTGGTTTTATTCTAGCAGAAAATTGGACCAGTGTTGGCTTTTTTAATTTGTCTTTATTCTGGTCTGGTCTGGGTTCAACAGCTGTCAAGACAATTTTCAGAACTAGTCCAGTTTGAGGAAGGAGGCAGCAATTCCAGCGAGCTTTAAAATGCGTGGTGGGCTCTGCATGCAGCTGGTTAGACCAGGCTGCGTTGTTGCACTTGTTTCGTTTCTGATAGTTACGCCTAAATGTCGTCTCGCTGTTAATCCAGTTCCTCAGCTACAAGTGGTAAATGGGTATTTCTGGCTTAAGTATCTTTACTTTCAGTTCTTCAGATTATCTCGTGATTTCTTGGAGACTTCTGGGCACAGCTGGTTTTTCTTCTTTGCTTTGTGAAGCCATACAAAGGTGGAAAGAGGATGAAGAGCCCTGACGCTCTCCCTTCCCAGCTGAAATGAGTACAATACTTGCTGTAAGCAAACTCGGCACGGCTCTGACTTTGAGGCATGATACGCTTGACTCTCAGGTGGTTTAGTTTTGAGCAGCGTTCAGAAGCTCGGCTTCTGTGTAATGCTGGGGGAAGAAAAGGGATTGCTAGATCACAGGTAAGTCAGCAGCCTTGCCCGCTCTGTGCTTTTTCCCGAGAAGGGAACGAGCGGCAGCATCCCACTAGCAAAGCAATCCACGCCATACAGGCGGTCTGGTAGGCATGGGAAGACTTCTTGGTAGCCCAGCCTGCTAACGATGACTTCTGTTCAATACAGTGATCTTGTAAGACTACTTGGTGCCTCTTGCTGGACGCGTGCTTGCCACGTGGCTGACTTGTTGGTTTAGTAGTTTCTTCTCTTCGTGCAGGTCACTGTGTCTCTCCAAAACGATAGCAGCCTTGTGACAAGGCTCGGGGTGGCTCTTTCTGCACCTGCGTCTGACAAATCATGGAGAACAGAAAAATGCATGAAATTCTCCAGGCTGAGAGGCAGTGAATTCTGTGGAGAGGTGTGAGAGTTTCTCCAAAAGAGACGTCAAGGAACAGATCTAAAACATTATACTTGGCTTCTGTGGGATATGGAGCCAGCTGTTAGGTTGGGGTTTTTCCTCCTCGTTGGTCACGATGGTTTGTAATAAATTCACGTTGCGTATGGCTCTGGAATAACAAGATTCATTACGGATGCTAAAACTGGTTGTCCCCACCTCCATTAGAGTATTATGTCAGAAAAGACTTGGGAGGATAAACAACGCTCCAGCTTCTACAAACCACTCTGCAGGTCGTCGCCGTTGTTTTGTCGTGGTGGTATCATGGGGAAGTTCCCTGTGTAGAAACTGTACCTTTTTAACCACACTTTGTAACTGATCCACTCAAAAATTGGTTTATTTCTACCAATAATACACTGATAATATTAAGCCAGCGCAAAGCAAATGGGATTCAGTCATGGGTTTGAAGACAAACAGAATTCACCTGACTTTGGACTTCAGGTTTTTAGTGGGGTGTGATCTGGAAGAATGACCTTCTCTCGGTCTTCAAACTGAGCACCTCGGGGAGAAATTTGGCTGGGTTGGTTTGTTTGTTTGTTTTGCCAAGGAATCCATCATGGAAATTTTTGAGAAAGTAATGACGACTTCTGCATTTGCTTAAGCTACTTCAGTTGTGTTTCTGCATGTTGTCCTGTGTTTCTGCTGTAAAGCTGGATTTCAGAGGGTTTACAATGATGTGGAAGTGGTGCTGGATGGTACTGGTGTTTTCCTTGCTGGCACTTAAAGGATTTGCTTGGCTATAATACAAAAATGTGTGGGGTTGGCTTATTTTGTCTTTCCATAAATTTCCAGGTATTTAGTTCTTCATCTGTAGATAAGTGCTGACCTCCGAGTGTGGGAGAGAGAACTTAAGAGACCAGATGCCAAGAAGGAGATCTCTGCAGACATAACCTCCTTTCATTAAAAAATGAGAAATAAAACCCCCTAGAAGCCTGTGATTGCTTGATTACTATTGTGCCTAAGAACTTGTCATGTCAAAGGGCTTATGCGACTGAGACTCTTGGAACGGGTTGCATTGAATCTTGATGCTCTTCCCGCTTTAATGCATTTTTGACTCGATATCTCTATTGTCATCTTTGCATGTTCAACTCGAGTGTTCCTCTTGACATTCCTGGTTGCAGCCTGTCGGTGATGAAAGCTGGATTAGAGCATTAGCAGTAAACGTGGTACAACACGGTAAGACGTTGCTACCTGTTCCGCACTGGAAGACAAGTCTTGGGTCCGGGCTTTGGAGAGGGAGGTGGATTTCTTGCAGTTCTAGGAAACGTATGTTGGAAAAAAAAGTGTGTGTGAGAATCAGTTTTTATTTTGAGTATTGCTACTTAAAAGCATTCCTATGCTTAGGTTCCAGGAAAGATACTTTATTTAAGCTATTGTTTGTCTTGGCATTCCTCGTGGGGTCAAACAGGGAAGACGGTCGCTGTGCTGTTAATGACTCTCTACTTCACCATTGGAAAAATCCCCCTTCAATCTCTACCAGACTTTTTCTGACTTTAGAGCAGGTGTGGTTTGGGCACAGTCATGTCTATAGTCCTGAGGTTTTCACTGATACTCTAACTCCTTCGAATACTAAGGGGCTATAAAGCCCCAGCAAGTGAAGGATGTGTGGCGAGTGGCCAGAAGGTCAGGCTGCTGCTTGCGAAAGCTTGAGGAGAGGGTGGTGGCTGATGCTGGGTTTTAAGGCAAGCCACAGCTGTTTATTTTGGGTTTTTTACCTCTCTGCTGAGCATCTCTGCCAGAGGCGCTCAGTCTCTTGGTAGGGACCACAGAAAATAGGATGAGAGTTGCAAGGAAACCACTGGTCCATATAGCCTGGGAAAAGTTATCCTCCCCAGAGCATGGTTGTATAGGATGCCTGGTCTGCCACTGCCGAACCCCACTCTGCCTGATTTATTTCTTAAATTACAGTCCTCTTGCAAACTCCAGAGGTTGTACGCGGTCAGTTTGACCTCTTGTGCAAGAAGAATTCCCATTTTGGGGGAAACTGCCTGTCTGACTTGATAAGCATCCTCCTAATTTCCAGAACCTGTTTTTCTTGTCAGAGAAACATGGATATAGAGAAGTGTTTTCTCCCCGCAGAGCACTCCCGTTTGGGCAGTAGCCATGGGAGATGTCCTGTGCGTAATGGGCTGTAAGGGGTCAGTTATCCCAAAACATGTTGGGAAGAGCCTGACATCTAGAAAACCAATGTGCAAACCACAGTGGTTTTCAATTCCTAAGTTTCTTTTAGTTAACGTGCGTATAAGCAAGTCAATTAAAACACATTGGGCTTATTTCAAATAGATAATCTAATTATCAGCTTGATTAAACCATATCAAATGAACAGTTCTTGTAATTCATTAGCTTTGTTCTAATCACTGCAAAAGCAGTAGTAGCTTTAATTAAGAGCCTCAGAAGTGGCAGACCAGTGTCGATTGTGTCAATTGAGGAGTGTTCCAGCCAAATACCTGACTGCAGGGAAGATCAAACCGCTCCTAGGTTGACGCTAATATGAAGACCAACTCCTTGGTGCCAATAAAGAGAACCTGACTATTTCATAGATACCATTAAATGCAAGCAATTGTCCTTTTCCGCTGTTTCTGATGCTCAGGTACAGACTTAATTAAATCTATTCCGATATCACTCAATTAAGCTGCCTTTTTTTTAATGTTTATAGGTTAGTATCACCTATCCGTATCCTTCCTTAGTGTTAGACCTACAGCTTCTTACATGACTGTGCGCTCCTTCGGACTGCAAGATTACTTAATTCCTCAAATAGCTGTCACGAGCCTGCTGCAGGTCACTTGCTGAAGTTGAAAGGCAAGAGTACAAAGACGTGGTAACCCTTCTGCTAAAAATGCAACAGGAAAACCAAAAATCGGGTTTAGTTGGCTGGATAACTCGGGAAGCAGAAGTGTGGCTGAAGGGGCTCTCCGGACGGCGCTGTTCCTCTCCGCTCGCTCGCTTACTAAATACTAGGAGGCCATTTAGTAGTAAGCTCCTGCTGGTGGTGCGGGGAGAAAGCCTGGGATGTACTCGTCGCATGGCTGGGGGAGCACACAACCTCTGCTCCTGGTGCTTTGGGGGAAGGCGCTCAGCAGTCCTCTCCGTTTCTTCTGGGTTTGCTGCTTCCTCCCTGCCTTCCCACGGAGACCTCTTGCGGCGTATTGCTTGGAGGCAGCCGTCCTCCTCCTGAGGCTGGCGTGCCTTCTGCGTTTGTGGGAAGAGTTCCCTCTTAGGGTAAATCAGAGCCAGACCACTCCCGTACTGACCTACCTGGCTGGGAAGGTCCAGCTGTGCTGAAGCTGTCCGGTCTGCCGGCGGCTTCCTTAGGCTGCCGGGTGTTGGTTTGCTCAGCCGTGCCTTCAGCGAGGCCGTTCCTGCGCCGCCTGCAGATTCGTATCTCCGTTGAGTAATTTGTGTTGCTTTTAGAGTCACTTGACGTAGCATCTAGATGAAAAGTCAGGAATGACATACAGCTGAGTATTTCTTTTTCCTCCCATAAATGTATTTTAGGGCCTCTCTGCCAAATGTGATGATTTGGTCGTTTAATGTCCACAACGTTTATAAAATGCAACTGTAGGGAATGACAACAGCAGCGAGTAGCCAGGTTCTAACCTGCGTAGGGATTTGCATCCGTTTAATTTATTAATGTTGGCAGATCTCTGCTTAATAGACCAAGTTTACCTTTCACATGAGTAGGTGGACTTTTTTGTTTTTCTTTTGTCTAATTGCTTCAGAAAACGACAATGAAACAGCCTGCCTGTATCAACACGCAAACAGTCAAATACCTGGGATTTATTGCTGCTGTATGCCCCGGACCAGCTTTCGGATCAGCTTTAGTAGATTTGATGGGAATTTGTAACGTGTTAGAAACGGCATCGGTGTAACAGGGAGTGTACTTGGAGCGGGAGCTGGGTGAAACGGCTTTCTGGCCGTACCCTGGTTTTCCCGGCTGCTGTGGCATTTGCCGTCACCGCCTTGCTTTTAATTACTATCATGTTCTATGGCTTAATATTAAACCACATCTCATCGCATCCTGTCTCTTAATTGGCTTAACTGGCCATCACCCAAAAAGACTCTACTGTGTATAGAAACAAGCTTCCCCAAATATTTCCTAATTGGCAGTTGGTGCTTTGTGAGGAGAATGGGTCTCTCTCCGCGGTATTAATAGATGTTTTCTTCTGTTCGTTCTCAGGATTGGACATTGATCCTATGACGCATGCCCGGAAGAAACAACTTTTCCTTCTGAAACATCCAGCTGGTTCTGCTGGCCAAGCTTCATCACCAACAGGCGGCAGGAGGATGGACAGGACCGACGCAGAGTGCGGCGAGCAGAGAGACAGAGATGCCACCGAGGCTCCGAACTGTCCGAGTGGGTTTGGGGCGACGAACAAAAACAAGAACTTGCATGAAGTGCGAAAGACGTACCCACTGCGGAGACGTCTGCTCCCCACGGTGAACAAAAAGACCTGCAAAGTCCTCCTCACCAGGCTGGAGGATGTGGCTGGATCTCTGTCAAAACAGACCCAGAGCTGTAAAAAAAAGGACCTTCCCAGCTGGATGGAGGGTTTGGGACCTGCTTTGTTCTCCGAACAAGTTCAGCCTGTGGGAGCAGGGAAGAGTGATTCATCTGGGGAAAAGTGCACAATAACTTATCCAGGGACAGAGCAAGACCTTGATGCTGCTGCTTCAGAGCCCAGGAAACGCAGGCTGGCCTCGCTGAACGCAGAGGCCGTGAACAATCTGCTTTTCGAACGGGATGATGGCTTATTATCCGGCAGGCGTTTTCGGAGGGACTCCGTTAAAGCCGGTGGAGACTGTACTGTTAAGAGCTTACATTGCAAAGCTGGTGACAACTGGCCTGTGCTGGAAAAAACAGCTGTGAAAACAGGTAAAGGAAAAAACCGGCATGAGCCCAGTCAGAAATGCAATAGCTGTGACCATTCACTGGATGAGGTCTTTGATGATGGGACAAAGCGGGAGGACGGTGCCATCTCCTATCATCCCACCCCAAAGAGACTGGCCAGCCTGAATGCCGTGGCCTTTCTGAAGCTGACCCATGAGAAAGACCAACCCCTGAAGCAAAGGAGTAAATCGGACGGAGAGGGCAGGTCCGAGAACCACTGTTCAAAATCTACGCTCAAATGGGCCAAAGCCGGTAGGAAGAATTGCGTCAAATCCAAGAAGGAAATGGCTAGCTTAAAAATGGAAGGTCAGCACGGCTGGCGAGGACTCACTCTAGGCGCCTTTGGGAAGGGGGAGCAGCGGGACTCCTCTAGGCTCTACGGGACGACAGAACCCGTCCCTTACGAGTCGCTGTCTAGCTCCTATGCTAGCACAGAGGGTTTCTACCACAGACTGCCTTTGCTCATGGGTGGGCAAGCTTCCATGAAGCCGGAGTATGGAAGACCCGGAGAGAAATCCCCCACCCCCAAACAGGAATTTCATCAGCCTTCCTTTCCCGTGCAGCAGTTCCCTCCCTTGCCTGTGCCCGGAAATCACACGGATTGTGGATGTCTCTATGAATCCTCGGATCTGACTCCGTTGAACGGGTTTTACGTTTATTACGGCCAAAGTGGATACAGTGGCTACTCTCACTGCTCCGTTTACCCCAAGGACGAGCTTTCGCAGTCTGCTACCTGTGAGGGGCTCTTGGTATCGCCCGGTTCCTTGCCATCAGGTGCTCATTTCCAGCCACTCCACTGGTGTAACTCCCCGTACTGTTGTGGAGAAGGAACGGCCATTAACAGCTACAGCGTCTGTGGAGTCGTGCACGTGCCAGAGGGCCGGATTAGCAGCGTGCACGCGGGACGGAACAGCTACCCCTACAAAATGCCTTTTGCAGCAGGTAAGGTGCAAAGTGCGAGCAAATCTCGTTCGGCGTTCCTAGGAGAAGAGGGCTGGTTCGAGGCGGTGGCTAATGAAGGTATCTCGTTGCCAGGAGGCAAGCTCCCTCTGCGGTGGTGCCTCGCAGCTCTGGCAGCTGAACTGCGCCTGGGAAAGAATCTGCCTTTCACCTCCCCTTCCCCCGTTTTTAGCCCTGAGGGTTTTTCCCCGCTGAAAGGTCTTATTGGTGTGGAAAGCATAGAATCGGTGAAAGGATTTGGGCAGCGAGAAGGTGACTCATGACTTGTCATGCTGGAGCTAACCGCTTAGCTTTGATCTGTGTGAAACGAGTGGGTTTTAGTTCCTACGTGCTCTGCAAGGCTTCTCGCCGTCCTGCTGTGCCGCTCTGAGCAGAGGGTCTAAAGCACATCGGGCTGAGTTGTTCCTGCGCTCCCAAAAGCTCGCTCTCGGGACTGAAGCATCCTTGCAGAGCCGAGCGGTGTGAAGGAGCGGGCATGGCCGCGGTCCTTAGACTCTCAGCACTAGCTGTATGGGGGATGCAGTCGTGCACGATCTTACGCATCAGACCTGGCAGGGCTGTGTCACGATTCAGTTGGAGTCTGCTGTTTGGACAGATGCTTGAATTTCACTGCGGTGATACAGGTGCCGTTAGTCTGGTGAGTCGTGGTCCCAGCTTTGCTCTTAAACGATGCCCGAAAATGAGGCATTGAAATGGGAACAGGTGACGGTGTAAGAGGTGATGTAGTTACCTGCCTGGCTCTCTTCTGTCCCCGTCTGGTTTTCAGACTTTGTCCTCCAGTGTGCTTTATCTTGGAGCTTTGCCTTTGCTATTGAAAAATATCTTTTGAAATATTTAAAAGTGGACTGTTGCGTGGGGGTTATCAGACACCGGTACTTTGTATAAAAGCCATCAAGCTAGACAGTGCTGCCGTCTGCAAACAGGACAGTCTAGAGAGCAGGCTGCTTCGGCTGCTGGGAGCGTAAACACGGTCTCTGTTAGCCGCCTGTCCCAGTCAAAAGGAGGCGTGAGTTATCCGCTTAAAACAGATTTTCAGGTAGGTGGATGAAGGTTTGGTTCAGCGCTTCGTTTGAGCGAGGCTTTGTCATCTTCCGTTGTAGGAAGCTGCTGAAACTTGGGAGTGTTTGGTTGAAGTATAATTTCCGTTTTCCCTAAATATCCCCGCTGTCATGGTGCCGCTTCCTACGGTAGCAGCTCGACAGCGTGCGCTCGTGGCCTCACCGCTCTGTGAAGCTGGGTGCTTGCAAGACAACCAGCTCAGCAATGTGTTCTTGTCTGACAGCTTTCTGTGTACTGCCCCGAGGTCATGTCAGTCGACTTTGTTCCTGAAATTTTGCGTGCCGGTGCCTCTAACTTCGCACAACCAGAAGGATGCAGGCGATGCAAACAGTATTTTTCGGAGTTCAGCCCTGCCTGCGAACTCGGTAACTTCTCGTGGTGCTGGCAGGGGCAGCAGTGGTTCCAGGGACACCTATTTACTAGCGGCGTGTCGCTCTGCTGCTAAGATCTTTCTCGGTGTAGGTTTGTAAGTGGCAAGATAATTTCTTTCTCTGGCATGTTTTTTGGATGTGCTGCATTCTGGGTTAAAGCTGACTGTAAGCGTAAATGCTTCACTGATTCCGATTTCCTTCCTGGGAGCAGCTTTGATTTAA
Organism: Burhinus bistriatus; assembly: GCA_013397275.1. Classification (NCBI taxonomy): domain Eukaryota; kingdom Metazoa; phylum Chordata; class Aves; order Charadriiformes; family Burhinidae; genus Burhinus; species Burhinus bistriatus. Next base: position 511,651 of record VYXH01008708.1, on the reverse strand, counting down.
AAGCCTACAACATTGGAATAATTTAGACTTCGTTTTGCGGATTGAAGTGTGTGAGGAGGTCTCCTAGAATATTAACAGGGACTTCTGCTTAGGAGTTGATTTTTATATATGAGTGCGCCTCTGAAATCTCATCCTTCCCTGGAGTGGGTTATTTTAGCGAATTAAAGGAGTACTCTGGCTGAAGCAACAGACTCCCGTCTGAGAGCAGCGGGACGAGGGGATCCAGCTTGGCGTGTCGCATCCCTTGTGTTGTATCTGTCTTATTTGCTGTGCTCCAGATGTGCGTATGGAAGGATCAGTGTCTGGTACAAATGGAGGGATCAGGCCGTCACCTTGGGCAGTCGTGGTCTGCCGGACGTGGGGGAGAGGCATCGCTGTCCCGGTCCAGCCGATGGTTTGCAGCGTGCGGTTCGGAAGCAGGGTGGTGGGGGTGCGCTGGGCGGTGCTTTAGCCCCAGCGCTGGTGGCGGGCTGGCAGCGTGTGCAGCCACGGACCGAGTCCCGGGGTGCCAGCAAGGCCAGCTCTCCACTGCTTGCCTGAAGTCTTGTAGATACTTTTGTGAAGCTTCATCCTGCTTTGGTTCGAGCTTGAAAACTGCTTTCGTAAGCAAAATACTCGAGAGGTGATTCACTGCTCTGTGGGTCCCGTGCCTGCCGAGGCCAGGCGGGATACCCGGACGCCCATCCCGATGTCTTGGCTGGCTGGAGGAGTTGCTGGTCGGGGTCAGCAGAGCCCAGTGCCAGCCCTCACGCTTGCAGCTCGGCGGTGGCTTCGCGGCAGCCCTCTTAGGGAGGGTCAGGGGGGAGACGGGAGGCGAGAACCTCCTGTTGCTGCCAGGGGATCTCAGCCATTGTTCAGCTGGAGCTTGGTGACTTCAGATGTTTTTCCACTTTTAGATTTTCTAGCAGCAGCAGTCCCACAGATTGGCTAGGATGTGCTCCAGTCCGGAGCCAGCTCCTGGAGCCGGCCTGAAGCTGCCCTGTTGGTCACCCCAAAAAGCAAGCTTTCGGATTGAGGGAGCGGGGGTGCTTTGTATGTTGGTCTGGGAGCTTTCTCCCTGCTGACGGCAGGTAATTCAAATCCGACTTGCTCTTCCGTTGGACACGTTGGCCTGGGTCGAGGGCTTGTTTTGTGACTCCTGGCACGGTGTGAGGTGTTCCGGGATGCTTTTGAGAGGCAGCGTCAGCCGACTTACTAACCTGCTGTGGTTAACGCGTCTGCTCTAGGGACACGGTTTTGCTGAAGGCAGCAGCGTGCATCATCTTACATACTTGCGTTCCACGTTGTTTCTTATTTCTGGAGTTAATTCAGAGAATCTTCTCAATTTTCCCTGATTAGTAGAATTTGGCATTTTGAAAGAAGCTGGCTGCTTCTGCTAGTGTGGTTTAATCCTTCCCATCGTTTTGATAAGGCTTTTATTTCTTTTATACATATTGACAGGCTGGAACTGCTTTGGACACTGGCCAGCCTTATGTGTATTACCGGCTGGCATTACTATGGGGGATTTCAGATGGGTTTGTTGTGGTGCAGTGTCATCGGCAGCAACACATTGGAGCATCGCAGGCTTAGAAATATCTTTCCTTTTAGAATCCGGTGACAGTGCAAAATGAAATTACAACACGAAGAGTCTTTACTGCTGTAATGCAATAAAGGGGATTTCGGGAGAAAGTGGTAGTTTGGGACAGTCTTGATTGTGCAGTCGTCTTACGTTTCAAATAAGATGCATGTCTCTCTTCTTCCCTTCTGGTAGAAGGCTGCAAGTCTCTGGACCAGCTGAACCTCACAATCCCTGTGGCAGGGCACCCCGCGTCGCCTGCCCACCCGCTCTCAGGATGTCCTGTACCCAGCGTGCCACCGGCTGCAGAACCCGTTCCTCATCTGCAGACCCCCAACTCTGACCCTCAGACCATGGCCCGAGAATGTCCACAGAGCTCAAAGCCTCCCAGCGGCTCCAAATCCGGCCTCCGAAATACTACGGGCTGTCTCCACGCCTCTGACAGCAAAGCGGCCGGGGGTCATTCCCATCCAAAGCAGCAACGCATTAGCAGGCGGAGAGCTACCAATGGCTGGATACCCGTTGGCACAGCCTGCGAGAAGGCCGTCTACGTTGTGGTAGGTGTCTGTGGAGTGCTGGTCTTTGTGTCTGTACAGCTGAACCCATTCGTGCGTCTTCAGGGGACTAAGGTCATGAAGGCTTGAGAGCATTTTGGGTCTTGCTTCAAGGTGGAGATGGTCACTAGATGCCATCTTAGAACCTCTTGGACAAGCAAATAGTGCCTTTTGGCTGGGCTTTGAGGCCAAGCTGCTGTTGGCTTTGTTTTTCTCGTGCACCCTGATATTACCTTGCACAGTGTGACAGGCTGTTTGGAAAGGAAGGCGAACCTGCTACTCTTGTGCTAGCATCAGCTGAAACGCCGTGATGATGAATGCTTCTGGCTTCTGCGTTCGCAAGGGTGGCACCTGTGCACGTGGGAGTCCATCCTACAGAGAGATGGTCCTCCAGCTTCTTCCTCCTGGGTCAGGGCAAACCTGTTTGAGAAAATGAGGGAGGTTTTAGCCTTGTTATAAGGAGCGGTTGTCTAAAGGTAGCTCTCGTAAAGTTGTTCGTCTCACTAATGGTGTCTGTGGCCCAGTGGGATCTCCCAGAGAGCACAGAGGACTGAGACAGTATCCTGGCTTCCAGATGGAATTTTTCTAGCACCCAATATCCCCCTTCTTGTAACCTGCCTGGTGGCATGGCCAGTCACTCCTTCAAGGATGTCTTGTCTGTACTTTCCCATTTGTCGTGTTCAGGGGCAGAGCCTGGCTCCTGCAAGATGGGAGATTTCCTGCCAGAAAATTTAATGCAGTATAAGTCCACTTCAATGGAGAGAGAAGGCAGTATACTTCGTGTTATTAAAACATAAGAGCTGTGGACTTGAAATCTGGGCCCGCGTGCTGCCTGGGAGGGTGGGACAAGGCGCTGAGCGGCACACAGCAAGCGTCAGCAGCAAGGGGAGCCGTGGTCCAAGCGGACTCGCTGCGCTGCCGCTTGCTGCGGTGGTGTAGCCTCCAGCATCATCCAGGGCAGGGTTTGTAGCTTCAGCGCCCAGGGCTGCGTGCCAGTACCAAGGGCTGTGGAAGGATGAAGCCCGTGACAGCCGGAGACGGGCCTCTTGCCTCCATCACTCAGACTTTGGCACTTTGAAAGGAGCAGCACACCGTTAATCTCCTTAAGTCCTGGTGCCTAATGCTTCCGACTTTGCCTGGGCGATCTGGCAGGAGATTAAACCCACCCTGCTCAGGCACTCTGAAATGAGTTTTCAGAGCAAAAATAAAATAAAATATAAAACCCCCGTTCACAGTGTAAAAAGTGGTCATTTTGTAACGGTAGAGGGTACGGAGGAAACGTTGGCAATCTCGTTAAGGAAAGCTTTATGCCATGGCCTCCCTGCCACTCCCTGCTCTGTTCATGTGAAATATGTCATGTTTTATTTGTTTTCTTATAATATTTGTATCAGAGAAATGCATATCATTCAAATTATGCCTAGTTTTCCGTGCCTTTTGAATATGAAGGAAACGCACACCTACAGGTAGGCAGATAAAATGGTGATTTTTCTGAATGTTGATTTTTTTGCCTGCAGAATTGAAGGAGAAATTTTTTTTAATTTGAAGGAAGGGTATTAATTTCAGAACATGTGCTTTTATGTGACTTGCCTTCCCACTGGTGAGCGGCTCCTTACTGCCAGCACTACATAGCAGAAAGAGTTGTGTTTTACTTAATTTAAAAACAATGTCCATGTGTGACTTGCGAGCACTTGGATATTATTCCTCGCTGAACTTTCTTTACCTGTGAATGCCCTACCCATAGAAAAAGTAATTTGTCTGATCTGATCTTTGTTATAAACCAACCTGGTGGGAATAGAGGTGCCCCGAGTGGTCCTAATGGTTTATGACTCCTCTGGGGGATCTGTTGGAGTGGAAGCACTCGGTCTGGGTAGGTTTAGGCAAGTTTTCAATTTGCAGCAGGACTAAAGGAGTCTTGGGTGGGGGTAGCAAACAATACCTCTTTGCCTGCACGCTCAGGTTGCTTTGTTTTGTGTGTGTGTTCTGATGGTGTAGAACGAACCAGAGCCGGCTGTTCGCAAGAGCTATCAGGCCGTGGAGAGAGATGGGGAGATTATCCGGGTACGAGATACTGTCCTCTTGAAATCAGGACCCCGGAAGAAATCTATGCCCTACGTTGCGAAGATATCAGCGCTGTGGGAAGACCCCAAAACAGGTACCGTGCCAAAAGAGTATGTGTTGCCTCTGTGCTTGACAGATGAGGGTGAGCTGGAGCCGGGGAAGTGATGGATCTCAGGAGAGCTGCAAGCTTGTTAGGGTACTGCACCGCTGCCAGAGCGGGTGATGAAGAGGAAGAGATTAGCTCCGTGGCTTTCATTCAGATTGTTCCAGGAACTGAAATGCTCTTTAATCACTAGCCTGGGACTGGTAATCAAAATCTGTCTGGTTGTGAAAGCACGTAATATCTGCCAAGTGCCCGTCTAGCAACGATCTCCTTTGTTATTTCATTGGAACAGACATCTCGGGAGCCGCTGTGCTCAAGCGCTCCGTCCAACGCCTGGCTGGGAGTTGGTGTGGAGCAGGGGCTGATCTGCAGAAGCTCTTGGTGGGACCCAAGTAGAGGTGGTGATTGGAGTAGTGTGGTTTTGATGTTAAGGTCCCGTGTCTGACTAGCAATACTGCAGCCAGGAAAGCTGTGCCAAATGTTGTAAAGTACGGGTCTTGCTTAAAAGTTTAAAACAACAACAAAAAAAAATTGTGTGTAAAAGAAGTGATCGAGATGCAGTGAGGCCCATTTCAGTCATGTCATCCTGCGACAGCAGTTCTGGCATTGACCTGGGAGTTAACACTGCAAGTCCCGAGCTTTGGATGAGCATCTTTTCCAGCTTGCAGTCTGAATGGATACTTTTTTCAGATGGAAACGTTTGATTTTTGTATTCTTTATTTGGTGCCTAACTGACCTCTTTGACGATGTAACACAAGCAGAAGGGGGTGAAGGTGTAATGGAATAGCAAAGTGACCAACTTCATACAGCTTCTTGCTGTAACAAAAGGACACCTAGTTCAGCATGAAATATTTATCACGCCACAGCTGCCTCTCCGTGAGCGCTATGGGAACGAAGGGGATGAAGCAGGAGGGGGAAGCTGGGTATTAGTGGGAAAGCACTATGAGAAAACTGAGGCTTGACGTATTTTCATGAATCTTCTTGCAGGGGAGCTGATGATGAGCCTCCTGTGGTATTACAGACCGGAGCACACTCAGGGAGGCCGCAATCCCAGTATGCACCAGGTGAGCCATCCCAACGCGGAATTCCGGGCATGTCTGTATTTCTGCAGGAAGAGGGCATTCGCCTGAGTGTCTCCCTGCATTCCTGGGTGGCCTCAAACGCAGAGGGCTGAGCTTCTGTTTTGAGTAAAATGGAGCCACCTCTGGGCTGTGATGCAGCTGTCACCAGATGTGTTGAGTGGTGGTGTGCTATAGAGGGGCTTTTCCCCAATTTATTGTCACGTGTAGAAACTCTGGGCTGTAACAGAAGCTGCTGTGTTCTTTACGTGGCCGCCTCTGTTAAGTTTTAATGTTTCTTCCTTTAATCTGAGAAAATCCTGCACGTTAAGTGAAAAGTTGTTTTGACTGCTACCTTAGGAGTAAGGAAGAGGGAGGTTATGCTGAATCAAGATCAGACGCCTTTCCAAAAAGGGCATTCGAATTCGAAACCCAGAAATGCAGAGCTCAGCGCAAAAGCTCCTGCTGCAGTTCTGCAGGACATCGGAGTACCTATATACTGTGCTGCCTTTTTATCATAAACCCCTTAATCTGCTGCTTGAACTCCAGAAACTTGTTTGTTTTCTGCAGAAACGTGGGTGCATCATCCTCCCCCTGTATAGATTTATGATGAGAATTAAAGACTGACTCGAGGATGTTATGCCAGTATAATAGAGTTCGCTTTTTAAAAGGAAAAACGTGTGAATCATTATGACTTCACGCCTTGCTCTGCTTTGCATGGGCTTGTGTGGGGTGACAGAACAAGCTGTTTTTAAACTGGGAATAGAGAATTTAATGCTGTTTTCAACCCACGAAAATAGTTGGTGCCTTTTTCCTTTTTTAAATAAAAGAGGAGGGAGGAGGCGAGAGCAGGACTGGGGAACAGCCGGGGAATTGTGCCTGCCTGACTTGCAGGGCACGGATGGGTTTCTAAACCAAAATGTGGTACTTTATAGTTTTCTGGTCCATAAATGAAGCGTGATTGTATCCAGTTGCATTTTGGTGTAGAGAGCGCGCCAGTAGTCGGGCCAGGAGGAATTAAGCCAGTTTTTTGGACACCTGCTTAATTACACAAGACTTCAAATGAGAGAGTGCCATTTGGGCTGAGTAGCTGGGACGGGCTTGCCAAAGATGACTCAGTTTTGATTTAAGGAGTAGACCAAAACCCCAATGTGCAGAAGCAAGGTGTTGCATTTTCCGTTGCTGTGATTAAGCATGTCCCCAAACGGTGACCCTTTTGTGAGTCTTTCCTTCCAGCCTCCTTCCTCAGGGCTGTGAGCAGAAACAAAGCCTGCAGGTAACGCTTCCACACTTGTGCAGAACATCCGTATTCCCAGAGATCATCTCTGCTGATCTAACCATACCTGAAACTCTTTCAAATGGCTCTGTCTGGGTTGCCCCATATCTAACCAATCCTGCCTGCTGCAGAGCCAAGTTTCCTAAATTACCCTGGGGAAAAAGGCTATTGCTACTTCCCTCACTAAACCAGCCTTTTTAATTGAATTGGGATGAGGAAAGGGTTGGAAAAGAAGGGATTCCTTTGGCTTTGATCTAGAGACGGATTAGAAAGACTGGTCGTGTGTCACAGGGTAGTAGTAAGGACAGCAAAGTGCTATTCAACCTCCATTTAAATTCTTAGCTGTAGAAATGAATTGGAATGGTTTCCAGCACAGGAAAGGGAAAATGGATGAGGAACATCCCCAGGAGCTCGGAGGAATGGGTGGGTGGGGAGTGCTCCGACCTCCTGCCTGCAGGAGCATTGCTCACTGGGTTTTCTGGATGCGGTCTGAAGGCTCCTTCCGCAGGGAGTCTGTGCAGAGTGTCAGATTTTGGATAAGCTGGGGCAAAGGCAAAGGGTTTTTTCCCTTTCCGAGCCTCTGCAGTACCTCCTCTGATGAACTCGGCCTTCCTCCCTCTCACCTGTCTCGTTGTCTTGCCTAGGCATCGCAATACCGCTTTCAAAATGCTGCTTTTATTTTTTCCAGTACAGCATTGCAAAAGCTCATCTCCTGGGACGCTTCTCAGCGGTGGCCACAAGCTCTCTGTCACCCCCAGGAGGAGAGAGGAGGCTGAGTGGTGTACCTGGTGGTGGCCTTGCTGCTGAAGTGCTTTTGTAACGGTGGCAGTGTGTGTGGGATTTGGACACTTGGCCTCGCGAAGCGTGCTGGGCAGTGTTAAATGATGGGAGAACTCTTAATGCTTTGCTCACATGTTGCTGGATGGAATTCTGGTGCACACTATAAATGGGTCCCAAAACACCTGGAAGGTGTCTGGATTATGTGAAGTACTTGCTCTGCTATGAGCGTGCTTTGATAGACTCCCCTTTAAGGTGATGGGTGAAGGTGTGGAGCTGGCCCTACCTCCCTGGGGCTCCTGGCCAGCTGGGTGACCTCTTCCTTCTCTTGCAGAATGAGATCTTTGCATCCCGGCATCAGGATGAAAACAGTGTTGCCTGCATAGAGGAGAAATGCTACGTGCTGACCTTTGCAGAGTACTGCAGGTAGGTGGTGCTCTTAACTTGCTGCTGTTCCTGAGACCTTCATCTGTCTCCAGCTCTTGTCACTCTTTCCGTTTCTGACCATCACCCGGCAGAACTGTCCCAGCCCTACAGACTTTGGTCTAGCTGGAACTGGATGAGTGACGCTCACTCTATGTGCAAATTTGGTACTGCAGTCTGAGAGTGCTTCTTCCACTCTACATTCATGACATGTCTGTTTTGTGTAATCTATACGCTTTAAGGGGTTCACAGATGTTTGTACTTGTATGACCTCGGTACCACAGCACGTAGACATCGGTGGAGGACAGTGCAGGAAAACCCGTAACCGGGAGCTAAAAGCTAAGCAAGGCAGGAAATCATCCTGTACACCTATCCCCGGTGGCACCCAGGTGCCACAGCCAGCCAAAAAGCCTGCTGACACGCTTCTGTCAGTGTTGCTCCTAGGCAGTAGTGTACGTGCTCGCAGATCTGGGTGTTTTGGCAGCAGCATCACTCGGAGTAGTGACTAAGGCTTTTACTGTCTTGCTGATCGAATTGAAACTTTGTCAGTAACCACTTCCGAGCATCCATATTCAAGACTGCCATCCTTTGATGGATGGATCCGCGGGGCAGAATGGAAGTAGGGGTTGAATGGACACACAGATCCATAATGCAGAAGTGCTTTAAATCTCTTCAGTTTTTGCTGGGTGCATGTTGTTGACTGGGCAGTCTTACCACGGAGGGGATGTTGAAGCTCGAATGCACTCTTCTTAGTCCTCCTGCTCCTAGCCTACGGCTCTGCTGTTTGAATCTCTAAAAACAAACACTTTTTTACAATGTCTTTATGAGCTGAATTTTGCTCTTTCTTCTGAAAACTTAAAAAAAAAATTTAAAAAAAAAAAAAAAATCCACAAAACCCCCCTAAGCTTTGGATCCGAACAGCTCATTGCTCATTTCCTTTCGAACGGTCCAGTCCTCTGGAGCAGTTGTTAGCAGGAATTTTTTTATGCTGTTATGGGTACGGTCACCTTTGAGACATGTTCCCTAAAGACATCCTGAATTCTTCGTTTGCCTAAACAACAGTGCCGAAGTAGTAAAAGCAAGGTGGATTAATTGCAGTCATCTCTCGTACTGTACAGCATCCACAAGTATAGAAATATAAACCGTTGTGCTGCTTCCTGCAGTGCAGGGTGGGATCAAAAGCAAGAGCTACTTCACATCCTCCTCTTGAGCAAAGCTCAGTGCTCCTCCCCTTCCACCCCTTATCTTCGGGCAGCCACGGTTGTGGCTTCTGGCGAGACAGGCTGAGACAAACAGTGGAAGATGAAACGAGTCCATGCTAACTCTTCTAATGGCATTGCGTTGCAGATTTTGTGCCTTGGCAAAGCGTCGAGTCGAAGGGATCCCAGGCAGGAAAACCATTATGGTTCCTCCCTCGGAAGAGTACTCCACACCTCTGCACCGCAAGGTGCCCGAGGACACTGATCCCGAGCTGGTTTTCCTCTGTCGTCACGTCTACGACTTCAGACATGGGCGCATCTTGAAGAACCCGCAGTAGCACCATTCTTCAGTCGGACCACAGTGGGGACGAGCAGCACTGGAGAGCCGGCGGCAGGCTGGCGGTGTGGGACATCTGTGCACTCTCGGCAACTTACCTTGTGCTGCTTGCAGACGAGAGCGCCCAGCGCTCTTTCCTCGGACTGAAAAGCGTGTGCAGGAGCAGATCCCTGTGGAGGAAGGCGGCAGTTGAAAGCACAGCACTTCATTAAAAGCATAAATGAAAATATAAACGTATAAAATAAATATATGTATATAGATATAGGTACTTGCATATGTAAATCTATATCTATATATGTATCTAGAGATGCATATATTGGGAGGGGTTTGCAGGGGATAGAAGCCAGTAAACTGAATCCAGAGCCATCGCTGGTGGGAGTGGTGGGAAGGCGCAGGAGGGATGCTTTGGTGCATTCTGTGAGTCAAGCTGTGACAGTTCTGTGGTTTTTGTGCCCTGATGTGAAGTGTGAGGGCAGACCAGTTCCTTGGCAGAGCACAGGAGAATCTCCTTTGTCCCCCAGGACAGACTGTGAGGATTCCCGGTGGGCGAGAGCTGCTTCAAAACGCAGCCGTTGCTTTGGAAGCTACCTGGATGCAGAGTGGCCTTGTGTCGTGCTTGAATAGGTTTTGCTCCATCAGGGGAGGAGGTGACCCCTGTTTTCCCTCATCTTTCTCTTCCCCTCACCTCGCTGCTCTCTGGTTCACCGCCTGGACTGGGGCTTGGAAGTCCTCTCCATCGCAGAGAGGGAGCCGGCAGGTTCGTAGGCTTTACATCCCAGTGCGGTGTTACGGAGAGCCCTGTGTCTGTCGCAGATGCCCTGACCTTGCCCCGAAGGGTCTCGTGCCCCATGAACACGGTGCCCGCAGGCGTGTGTCACTTGGAAGCTGGGAGCACACAAAGTGGGCTCCGCTGGCGAGAACCATGTTTTCTCTTCTGAGTATTGCTCTTCCGCTAATGGCTTAGGGGGCTGTAGCGGTAGAAGTGGGCTTATTCTTTCTTCCCAGTTTGTTCTCCTGTAACGTCGTTTACAGTCCCTGTTTGACCCGGTAGGTCTTCAGTGCGAAGAAGCTACAGGCTGGAGGGTGAAACGGCAAACCCTTTTCTTGAGTGTTTTTGGCTTTTTTTAAATTTTAGCCCCGCTCCCCTTATGTGACCGTTCTGACCCTGGGCGTACTGTTGAAGCCATCAGCAGTGCCGTCCCGGCACCGCCTTGCAGCCTCCCCGCCTCCAAAGTCCATCCTGGTGTCCGAGCAAGCTCACCGAAGTGGCTTTGTGGCTCCTGAAAGGAACTGAGCATTGGTAAAGGTTCGCATCGACAAATGCGACCCAAGTCCCGCAGATATTGCCTCTTGCCTTACGTGTCTAGATCCTAGATAGACATTACCTTATCTTAACGCAAACTGTTTGGGTTAATTCCAAAGCAAACCAAAGGACAGCCTAACAGTCCGTTGAGTCACTCACACCAAGCCGGGAGTCCACTTCTAGATTGCACTAACGTACCGAAGGAGAATCAACACCGGCTCGACCCACGTTCCCGCTGGCTGGAGTCACTCATTGAAACTAGGGATCTGCATTTTTCCGGTCTTTTGGGGCTTCTGAACTCATGTTAAATGGTGGAAGTGTTCATACTGCTTTAACGTTGTCCTGTCCGTGGAAGTGGCACTACCTGTACTCCCTGTGGATGCCGGCACGGTGGGAACGGAGGGCTTGTTGGCTTGCTCCAGCGACTGCGCGCTTGCCTGGCCTGGAGAGAGGAACCCCCAGCATCGGATCCATTATGTGGAAACAGTTGGTTAACGCAGGAATTCTCCAGAGATTTCCTCTACGTACCAAAGAGGGGAACGTGTCTAGAAGACGATGACTTGAGCGGAGATGACAAGATCTGGCACCCAGCACAGCGGGCGAGCAGGGCGGGTGTCTCCCTGCTGTCGGTGGGCGATTCCTGCTCCGCGTTGCAGAGGATGCTGGCAGAGCCCTCTCGGGTCTTGCCTGCCTGGCCCAGGGGAAACACCCAGCTCCAGGAGGCCTGGTCCTAGGTGTGCAAGCGAGAATTTGCGGGTGAAGCATCTGATCTCATTTATACCTCAAGATACTGTTAGTGTCGAAGTAATTGCTCAGATTTCTCCTTAACAATTAGCTTGGGCACTGGTGGTCTCTTGGAACGATGCGGTTGGGCTGCTGATACGGCAGTGCGGTGTCAGGATGGGAGTTGGGAGCGCGTCTGGGCCTCTCGGATGGAAGTGCCACGGGGGGATGCAAGGAGGTGTTGGAGAAAGCGGTCTCTGATGCTGCTGGCAGAGGATATTAAGTGACTCCCCTCCGTAGCAGGGAGGGAGGATGCTGCAGACACGGAGCTGCTCCTGCCCGTCGCAAAAGGGGATCGTGGCGCCTGGCAGGGCAGAGCGGTCTGGGAGGGGAACAGAGAGCTACGCACCGGGGCCGTGGCACACGATGGTGGCGTGGAAGGTGACGGGAAGCCCTAAATGCACACGCTTGACTCGGTAGGGACTCCTTTGGCACCCAGCCTGAAGCAGGCAAGCTGCCCGTGGCCGCCTTCCTCTAGCAGAAGCGCCACCAGACGCAGGATGCTTGGAGACCCAGCTGCCAGGCGAACCCTGAGCACTGCTGCACAGTCAGGGCAGGGTCTGAAACCCAGCCTCGGGAACCACAGCAACTCGCTGAAACTCTTCCTCTGAGCCCTCTCCCCCCTGCTCCCACCTTTGTCCTGGCTCCTCTCCAGGCGGAAGAGAAATTGTACTTGCCCTGGGTCTGGAACGGGCTTTGGCCCGGGTCTGGAGAGGACAAATCCTGACTCGTCTCATGTTAGAATCTGCTTCAGGCCGAGAACATCGTTCGAGATTCTCGTGGTTGCTTATGCTGTTGTGCAAACAGCATGTAAATGAATTGAAATGTCTTATCCATAATGAAAATATTTCATGCTTTTTTAATCTATTAGATATGGAAATATTTTTTGAAACTGAAAATGCAGTCGGTAGAATTTAAATTGAAACGTAATACATGTAAAATATATTTTAGTTGATAATTTTGTAAAATGCACTTTTTTTGTGTCTCTTCCCTGGTTTCCCAGATCTGTATTTCAGTGTTTACAGATGGAATGAGAACATTCCCTATACCCTCCTTCTGTGAGAAAGATATATTAGAAGTAATTCTTAAAAAATAAATTTGAAAAATTGTATTGATTTAGAAAACAGACCAGTGCTGCGCTGTTCTTCTCGTCCCTGCCCGAGCCTTCCACTGGGACCCGGTGGGGCGCAGGAGTTGGAAGTGCACGGAAGGTGCCGGTGTGGGAGCAGACCTGGGTGCTCGGGGTCTCGTGGTGGGCGGTCCGGAGGCAGCCCAGAGGTGAGCTACTCCAGGGTTTTCCAGCAAAAATGGAGCAAGTGGAAGGAGAATTGGAGGGGGGTTGACTCTTGTTTTTTTTTTTTCCAGTCTTCTCTTGACAGTGGCTGTCAGAGCGGTATTTAGGTCTCTGCCTTTCAGGCAGGGAAGGTGTTGGTGGCAGAGCTGCTCTCTGCAAGGCTTGGGGTAGGAGCCTGTGCTTTAGGAACCCTGGAAGGGAAGCATTTTGATTTTGGAAGAGCATCTCACTTGGAGCGCTCTCTGGAAGCCAGCAGAGTCCCGGCCCCGTGGCACCAAGTGCCACGCACACACCGAGGATGGGTCCGACGGCCGTGTGGTCTACACGGACATCCCCAAAAGGCAAGAAGGGGCCCAAGTGGGAGCAAGAGTGGAGAGGAGTAAAATAACCTGCTTGAAATCCTGCAGCGGGGTCAGCACCTCTGCGAGGAACGGCATCTGGGTTGCCCAATGGACATGTCTCTATTTAACCACGGGTGCGACTGCCTGCAGGTGCTGCGCTCGGGGCACTTGCAGTGAGCGGCGGGGCTTGGGGGTGCAAGGGCTGTGCACAAGGGTTGCAGGTGCTCTCGCACACTCGTCCTCCGTGAGAACAGCCTACGCAGTCCCCCACGGCTGTTTCCCACGCAGTCCCTGGCTGTTGCTCCTCTGGAGCTGTCTCGCAGGCTCTGCGCTCTCGATGAGCCAAACGGCTTTTTCCAGGTTTCCTTCGTGGCCCTGGGTGAACGCGAGGGAGTCGCCACCCGCAAGGGAATCTCCCCTCTGAACAATAAAACAACTTCTGCAAAGCTCCCCACGTATCTGGGAAGTGTCTGGTCCAGCCTTGCTCCCGTGGCTGTAGCAAACTTTGTGTTTTGACCGCCTTATCTGTCCTCTGCAGCACTAACCGAACACGTAACGCTTTCTAGCTGCCTCCCAGCTTCCAGGAAAGGCTCCTCTTGGGCTTTCACGATTTTCACTCCCTGCTGCAATGGTGTTTGCCTTCCTGGGGCTGCGGCCCCTCTTCTGGTGTTGCCTGTGCTTGTGCCGGTGATGCCCGGCACGGGCCGGGAAGGGTCGGGCTGCAGGCTGCTCCGCTGGGGCATCGGGGGAATTCGCCCCGAAACCGCGGTGGCCTCGGTACGGGCTCGGTGCCCGTCCCGTGACCAGGCTGTGCTGAGCGTCCGCACCTGGGTGGGCGCCGAGGGCTGGGCGGCTGGCCCTTGGAATTGGCTATTTCTATAATTAATGTTGTGTATTAATTAGAGCTGGACCCTTGCACGCCTGGGGAGGGAGAGAATGAGTTCTGGGAACAAAATGAGCAGGAAGAAAAAGTAATGTCCGTTACCGCCGCTGAATTAGCTCCTAATTACAGAGAGGGGAGCGAGAGGCAAGCGTGGTTTGTGGGATGAATGCAGATGGGCTGGGCGCAGTAACCGCATCCTTAACACGCACCTCAGCTCCCCGGCTGCCGTCTTGCCGACCCGCGGAGCGTTGCAGCGGTAGAACCGGGTTTTGCAGCATCTTTCACGCCCGGGTCACCTTGAACAGGAGATTCTGAGATTGGCCCGTCAGGGGCGCGGGGCACGGGTGCGGGGAGCTGGGACGGCCGCTCCCAGGCTGCTTTAGTCACTGTCCCCTTACAGCCCCGCCACCACCATGGCCCGCTTTTCTTTGAGTTCCTGGCTGGACGACTCCATGGGATTTCGGGGCTTTTGCTAGAGGATCCCTGCCTTTTGCTTCCTGCGCCCTTCACGTTCAATGAGGAGCCGTGTTACTGCACAGCTCCTGGCGGGGACCTGCGGGCAGGCTAGGCACAAACCTGGGGAAGTGGATAAAAACGAGAGAATTCAGGCTGAAAAAAGAAACCGTCTTGATCATGAAGTGTATTAAGCTGTGAATTATCTTCCCGAAGGGAGTAAGGAGCTCGTCCTGTGACATTGAAATTTGCAAGCCGGTGTGGGGTCAGCGGGCGTGATATTCCTGACCCCACAGCCTTGAATTTTTGCTGAAGAACCGATTTGAAATTGTCTGGTTGTATTTAGTGTGACTTGGCTGCCCAGAGGCATCAGTGATGTGGGTGCCAGAAATGGAGCGGGAACCCGTGCCCTCTGCGTGCCCCACGCCTCTGGCCAGCTCCGGTGCTTTGCCGGGCAGGGACGGTCTCTCGTAGGCGTCAATTAAAAAGAAAACCGAGAAGAAGCTTTTCTGTCCCAGCTTCTTCCCGCATGGCGAGGCGTCGTCAAAAGGATAATCTGTGGCGGACTGAAAAGTTGGGATTAATGTCAAACAAAATTGGATTTGCTGTTGAAATCTGCTACCCCAGGGAGCTGCGCTGAGTTGTATCCAGCTCTCCTGTATCTGCCGTTCACCAGACTGCTGCTCTTGTACCACGTCTGATGCTGCCAGGGACCTTCTGCTGCCATGTTGACGGAGTCCCACTGGCCGCAGGGTCGTCCTTGGAGGTGACGCCGTGCGTCGGCAGAGGGGGGCTCCCCCAGCTGTAAAGCAGCGAGGTGTATTGCCACCTGAATACCGCACCGCTTTGGCTAGCTGAGGATCTCGTGGTGGCTCCACGTCTGGTTTTGATTGACCCAACGGTGATTTAAGGTAACTGGTAGAGCCAGCCTGCTGCGTCGCATCTCCCCTCGCTTCCACGTGCGATGCCTGGAGGTGGCAGAGCATCGCCAGCCTTGCGGGGACTCTGGGGAAGGTGGCACTCGGGGTGCTGGGAAGGAGCTGTCGGGGCTGCGGGCACCTGCAGGGGCTTCGGGTAAGGTTTGGGCACTCGGACAAGCGCACTGGATGGATGGGTGGGGGATGTTGAAAAGCGCATCCTGAGCTTTGGGAATTCCATCCTTTGAGAAGCGTGGGACGGTTCATCCGCATTACTGCTGCGGTTCCCTGCAGCCTCGGGGATGCTGGTGTGGCTCTTCGCTCCGTGGCTTGTCGCTTTGTGTTGGCGTAGCCCCTTTCGGCAGGGAGGATGCCAGCTGGGCTCCTGACACGCGCTGCGTTCCCGGGGGTCTCCCACCACACTCCTCGCTCCCCACGTCTCCCAGCCAAGCAAACCCGAAGCGGCGTTCAGGATTCGCTCCGGTTGCCAAAGTGTCTTCCCACCCAGAGCAAAAGCCACGAGCTCCTGGTTACGTTTAACTGCTGCTTTAATGCCGCTAATTATAATTGACTGTAATTGTGCCAAAATTCATCCCAGCCAAGCGACGGAAGCAATTTGGACTGTCATATTAACGTGACGGAGCGCTCAGTCACTCTCCCAGCTCGGTCCCTTTAAAGCAGCTGCTGATAAATGAGCTGTGCCAGAGCAGCGGCGCCCGCGTCTGCCTGAGGTTCGTCACATCGCCGGTGGCAGCATCAGCCCCTGGCGGCGTTGGTGCCACCCAGGGAGCAGGGATGCACGTCCCCGCATTAACCTGGTGTCCCCGGGGACCTGAACCGTGGGCGAGTCCCTGTTTTTACTGTGCCCTTCTCTCCCCGTTGATAAGAGGAAAAAGGCTTGGCCGACCGCGTTGGGGGTTTTGGGGGAAGCTAACGGAGCACACGCTCTGATCCCTACGTGCTGGTGGTGGCTCTGCCGCCGGGAGGTAAGCGCTGCTCCCGATGCTTCAGCTGTGTGCCAGCGGCGGAAGCCAGACACCAGCTCCGCTCGGCGCAGGCTCCACCTGATGGGAAAACAGTCTCTCAAAGCCACTTCTTGTATTGCTCCTGCACTGGCTGTTCCATTTGAAGCCGAATAAAAATGAGTTTAAGGTTTTAATGTTTGTCTCTGGCTGCTGCATCCCCCTGCCTGCGCGGCTGGGACCGGAGCCTGAAACGCTTCCTTGCCACGGCCTCGGCGTCTGGGAGCAGCACAAAGCCACAGGTCACCCTGCGCGGCACCGTCTTTCCTGAAATACCAAGATGTGAGTTCCAGGAGGCCATCTCCTGCCATAAAAGCCATCAGCAGAAAGGGAATTCCCATCCAGCCCCATCAGCAGAAAGGGAATCCCCATCCAGCCTCAGGGAAGGAGCTGCGCTGGGAACCTGCCTGGTTGGGACCGGCTGGGACCTCACCGCTCCGGGCTCCTGCAAACCCCAGAAATTCACCTAAATCAGCCCTTTATAGGTGAGTTTTCCCTGTGTTTAGCCGCAGGGCTGAAGGTACGTTCTTCCAAGCACCAGCCTGGAGGGTGGGTCAGGAGCTTGGAAGGGTCCCGAAGCTTTAAACCCTCCCGGGCAAAGCTTCGGGGCTGGCTACCGGCAGCGGCGAGTTCAAGGGCCAACGGGAGGGGCTGCTGGGCAACCTGGAAAAATTGTGAGGATGGTTCTTGAGAAAAAGGAAAGCAGCGAGCCCCAAATCAGGGGAGCGGAGGGGAAATAAGGCTGGCCTTGCCTGCCTCGCCGGGAGACGCCTACGCCCACCACCCGGACCTTCCAAGCAGAGGAACCCCGGTGCCGTGCGGTCCCCGTGCTGCCCTCGGTACCGGCCTCGGGGGGGGCGTTAATAACGGGAAATACCGTAACGGTGACATCTGAAATGGGATGAGGTAGCGGCTCACACGGAGCCGAGTAACCCACGTGGCAGCGAGGGGTGCGTTTGTGTGACGCCTCGCTGTAGAGATGCGATGGCTTTTCCGTCGGAGCCTCCAGTGAGAGCAGTTAATCCATTTTTAAGAGGAAAGGATATTTAATAAAGGAAACAATTTAAACTGGATTTATAAGATACGCTGAATGGAAGCACCATTTATTCTGTGGCTTCGTATTTAATTTTAATATCTCTATAAACCTCTCCAGAGCGTTCTGCAAAAACAAGCTGGAGTTGGAGCGGGTTCGACCACCCAATAATTCTTAAAAGCAAATCAATTTACCAGGGCTGACAAAAGCCTGCATCTCGATGAATCTTTTTCTGCTCTCCACAGCCGCAGGAGCGCTGGAATATGCGTATTGGAAAACAAACGGACTGCTCTAATGGAGAGGTATTTTCGAAAGGGTATTGAGCACAACCTGGGCACAGCAGGGCTGGGAGTGCCCGGGTTCAGCGCCAGCCGCTGCCTGCGTCCCTGCAAATTTTGTCCTCTGTTAGTTGTGCGGGATTTTGGGGGAGGTTTACAAGGAAGCAAGAAAGCAAAGGAGACGATGCTTTGCACGCAGCGGCCGGGTGCCGCCGTCCTTCCCCAGGGTCTCCGTGAATCCCTGTGCGACCGTATCCCCCGGCAAAGGGCTGCCGGCGGCTCCTGCGCCCTGCCCGGCCTCCGGCCCCCAAGCGCGGGGCTTTTCTCATGCTCTTCGTTTGTGGGGTCCCGTTTACCCAAGCGGGGAAGCGTGTGTGTGTACGGTACTTAATAAGTAAGGCAGGAATGCCAGGGTGGAGTAGCTGTTATCCGGGGCCCAGCCGACTCTCCTGTAAAATTAATTTGGTCTTTTGGATGTCGGAGATGCGTGTGCGTCACAAACCGCAGCGCAGGCGCTGATGCTGCGCTCTTCTGCGTCGCCTTCGCAGCGAGCGGGCTGAGCAAAGACCCCCTTAATTTTTCTCTGCACTCATAGATAATATAGTTCATAATGTAATAATTTCATCAATAATCCAGCTTTTTTTCATAGCCGTGCTCGCTGCTATTCCCATGCTGCTGTGGGAGCAGGGATGCGGCGCTCGCGCTGGTTCTCTGCCGGGATGAGGGAGAAGCCCGTCGGAAAGCTGGGATGGGGACGGAGGCACCTGGCAGCGTTTAGCACTTGATAAATGAGAAGGTTACGGAAACTCAGCAGGATTCTTGTTACTGCTTCACGCGCTGGGAATGTCGTGGTTTCGAAAGCATCGAGTGCTCCGGGAAGAGATGGTAAGAAAACTTTCCTCCCTTCCTCCCCAGGAGGTAAATTCTCCCTATTCCTTAGTGCCATGGCTGGGGCACGAGAGCAAATTCTCTGGTTTTTCCCCCATCCCTTTACCACACTGATTTTTATTTCTTTTTTAACATGTAGGGATTGAGCAGCACAAATCCGGCTATGGAGGTTCTTCTGTTCGAAGCCGTAGACGCCTCTTCTTGCGGTCCTTGAGCCCTGATTCAGAAAGCAGAGCGCGGTGTGCTCCGCACTCTCGTGCCGGTCACCGAGAGCAGCGGCGAGAGCGTCGCGTAGCAGGGGTTTGCGCTTTCAGACGTGCCTTTACTTCAGACCTTTTTTTCCTCTTTTTCCTCGTACGCACACATACAACACCCTACCCCCCGTCCCCCCCCAGGCGGGGGAACCTGCCGTCCTCTGCTATCGATGGGGCCAAGGACATTAATTTCTCAAGGAGGGGACTCTAAATTGCGCAGAGCGAGGGCGATTTAGCAGTGACCTGGTTTTGCTCGGTCCCAGGCTGGGGGATGTGTCTCCGTTAGCAAGCACAGCCCCCGCCGCACGGCAGCGACGTGCAGTGAATGAGCAGGGCCGACTTCATACCACGTTGTATAATGACAGTCTATAAAAAGGGAATTATATGGCATATTAGCGCCATTTATTTTACCGCATTAGCCGTTTTCCTGCACGCAAACGAGCATGGTTGGGTTCTGTTCTTGCCTCCCTGCGAGCTGAAAGCTGGGAGACCCGCTGGGAATGGATTTCCCAAAGGGATCTCCCTGTCTTGGGAACACCGGGAGCCGCTTTAACGCCCAGCGATGGGAACCCCGCGGGCGTGTGTGGGGCTGGAACCCGGGACCCAGGAACGCGGCAGGGCTGGCCCAACTGCCCCCCCCATTTCTAGGGACTTCATCCAACTACAGGAAGAGAGCGCTTGTTCCCAACTGATTTTTTGGAGGGATGGGTATAATTGTGTAATAAACTTGGGGGGCAGGGGGGAGGATTCCTTTGTTAAAGGGTCAAAACCGCAGTCCTTAATCTGCTACTGTGAGAATTGCAACACCCGGGTCAGACTCCTAATTAGTTTTCTTCTAAAATCTGGAAATAACGCAACTTTATTTGTAGGTGGGGAGGAAAAAAGCCCCCTTTCCAGTGCTTTGCTGCAGCAAGACTCATTCCTCCATGGTAAGGAAGCAAGAGGAGGCAGATTTACTTCTTTATTTTATTCCTATTGATGTTTTTTTTTAAAATAATCCTGTTGGGACACATGTCAGACTGGAATTCTTGTTCAAGTTGCTTCCGTTAGTTGACCTAATTAACAATGACGCATGTTTTATAATAACTCATTTTTCATGAGGGGTGGAATTTGCTTATTCTTTTCTATTTCCCTTTACCTAGATCCTGAGTTTCCTCCTTAATTTTCTTCTCTTCAGTGCTCTTACTCAAAACCACCTTTATGCTGATACATTTAAGGCTTGAAAACACCTTCCCAAATAGGCTGTGGTTATAGAAACATGAAGATTAATCACACGCGTTTATTCATTTGAAAACAAACCCCACAAAAATCAACCTCTGCTTGCGGCATCTCATCCTGGACCTGGATTTGCCCACTATCTCTTCTCAGGGCAGCGGTTCGTCTTTGACCCAGTGGTGACAGCAGGGTCCCAGCACGCCAAGGAAGACCCAGTGGTGACAGCAGCGTGGCCCTTCCCAGCATGCCGAGGATGTCACCGCAGCACCACGGCCACCGGAGAGCCCAGGGCTCGCTCCGTGGCCCAGGTCGGGCTGTCGGGATGGCTGCGGCGGAGCTGGGGAGCTGCGTTGCCAAGATCCAGCTGTGGCTGCCATCTGGTGCTGGTTTTCTTCCTCACTTGGACTGCAACCCTCCCCGTCACCCCAAACCATACCGGTAAGCCACCTACCCCGCCTGAAATCCCGGGATTTATTTTAGCAAGTGCCCTTCTGACCTCGCTGATGCTGATCATCATCCAAGCGCTCGGTAAAAGCGCTGGCTAATGAGCAGCGGGAGGCTGGAAGGAGATCCCCCGTGGCTGCAAAGCAGGCAGAGCGCGGCGCGGCGCAGGAGGAGCGCAGCGTGCTCTCAGCCAGCCTCCAGTGCACGGGAAGGGACCTCCCGAGCCTGTCGTGGCAGGTACCGACCCAGACCTGCCCCGCTCGCCCCATTCCTGCCCACCCCAGGCGATCGGAGTGCTCGTGGGGTGCAACGGGGGAAAGCAGGCGTTTATTTCCTAACCCACCCCTTTCCCCCACGTCCAAAGCCTGGGTCCAAAAGGAAACACGTCTGAGAGGTGAACAAGGTGCTGTTTGCCGTTGCCGGTGCAGCCTGGGGTCTCCTGAGGTGCCTGGGTGGGGGGTTAATTCGGGCAGATACCCAAGGAGCAGAAGGGAATGTGCCTGTGACCTTGTGAGTTACCCCCATTAAGAAATCCTGCATTTAATGGGAACAAGTCTTGGTGAAACTGGTGGACTCGGGACTGATTTTGGTTTTTTCCTGTGCGTTTCAGGCAGCTGCGTGTGCTCCTGCAGGGCAGCGTGCCTCCCGCCGTGCCGGGGACCACCGCACGGCCGGCCCCGGGGCTGCGTGCTCCCTGCCAGGTAACGGCGCCTCTCCCCAACAGAGAGTTGCAGGGGGACGGCTGAGTAACGCTCGTGGTGTGATGCCCTGCCAAGTCTGCCGGGCTGGACTCCGTGTGGATGGTACTGCTTCTCCAGGCAACTCCCTCTGATGCTGGACTGTCCTCTCAAGGACAAGTTCCTCCTTGTTTCCAGCTGGAGCCTCCCTCTTTCAGCTTAGAGCCATAATCTTCCAGCATCCATCCACCGCCGGTCCCCAACGTCCGCCTGGAACGAATTTCCTGGGGCAAAGCATGTAGCTTGCAGGCTATTTATTGCTCCCAACGGATGGAAGGATACCACAAATCTGAAGAGGGGTGAGTCAAATGGGTAATTATCAGTCCCTTTCTACGCACCGTTCTTTTTTGCTTTGTGATGATTTCTGGTGTCAGGGATGAGACGCTGCAGGTTTTGGAGGTGTTGGAGCAGATTCAGTCCTTGTTCTGCTGCCTGTGAAATTAAGTGGGTCACAAAAACGTTAGTTGGACAAATTCAAGCAGCAAAAAAACTTTTTGGTGCTGCAGGGAGGTCATACTGGCCAGGCACCCAGGGAGCGGTACAGCCACCTGGGCTTTGACTCCGGCCGTTTTGCTGGAAAGAAGTTGCTGTTTCTTATCCCGATGTTTGATTTTGTTTTATTAAGGAATGTAAATAATTTCTTTCTGCTCAGAGACATCAGACCTAGAAAAGCATTATTAGGGGCCGTGTAGCATTGCCTTTCCTTAACAGATATTTCTGCCTCTTAGTTGAGGCTTGGGAGGAATGCTGGTAATGAAGGAGGGGTATTTCTAACCATCCATCGCACTCGCATCAGTGCGAGCAACATGGTTTCATGAGCCGGTCAGCCCTTCCGTAATCATTTTCCTACTGGAAACAGCGCCTTGTCTAGCACGCTTCTACTGGATGGCTAGTCCAGACCAGTCGGGTATTTAGGATGTAGCACAGCAGGAGCCCTGCAGCGATTTCCACGTCTGTGGATCAGTCCTGGCGCCGCAGCGTCCCTGCCGTGCGCGGGAAGCCGGTTCCTGCCACCGCTCACACGGATCACGGCGACTGCCCTGAGCTCTCTGCGTTATTTCAGTGTGCAAGGGGATAACGAGGCTGGTGGTGACCCCCGGGAGGGACCTGTGGGACTCACAACTTTATTACAGCCCCACAAAAGGCGTTTGGGAGCCCCAGGCAACTGTTTGTTCTACAGAGTAGCAGACATACCCACAATGAGTTGAGAGACTCGGAGACTCTCCTGCAACCCAGGTTTCATAACTGCGTGGGATTTAACGCGTGTTCGTATTGAAAACTGATGGTAAAAGCGCAGCTGGCTGCCGACACCCGCGATGTTTGTGTGCGAATCCAGTAGCCAGGGACAGCCCTGGGCTGAGAGGGGTTAGAGATTGGTCAGTGGGTTTGTGGAGGATAAAGGGTAGAAAAAAGGGAGTTGTGGTTGTTAGTGGCTTTTAAAATTTAGTATGCTCAGCCTGGGAATGGTGTCTGCACACCGACCTGGTCTTCTTAGGAAGACCTGGGAGTCGCTGCCTGTGGCAGCACCAGGAAAGCTCCGATTCCTGGAGACACAGTCACCGAAACGCCGGCCCCGCCGTGCCGGCGCCTGTGGTGTTTCTGAACTCGCTCTGACCTCCTGCCCAGCTGGAGCGTATCTGAGCGTGCAGCGCTGGCTCCTATATGGTGTGTGCAGCCCCCCGGGGAATGTATAGCCGTGCGGCTTCTGCCAGCCATGCTGGCTGCCTGTCCCACAGACCTGCTGTCCTGGCCATCCCCAGGGACCCGGGCGCGCTCCCTCTGTCCCTCCGCACATCAGCATCGGGCAGCCGGGCAAAGCCAAGGTGGGACGAGCTGTTGTGGCTTCTACTGACCGTGTAGGTGCGTGGTGGTTTTCCTCCTTGCACGGAGGAACTAAAGCTGCTGAAATGGCTCGGTTCGAAAGACATTTCATAGTTATGCACAACGGAGCAGGGAAAAATGGAATTAAGCGCAGCGTAAGGTCTTTGCGAGTTCAGCCAGCTGCATATGAATTAATTTGCAGTTGCGAGATAAGCAGATCCCTCAGCACTGCATTTTTCTTGAAAATTGTGATTTTTGTTATGAAGGAGATAGACTGAGCCTATCGTAACAATCTCCTCTGAATTATTTAGTTTTAAAAGACTTTTTTATCTAGAGATAAAAAACTTGGCCTTATATAGTGAGCTGATTGTGAAATGGCTTCTATGCTTATCCACTTGGTTAAGAGCCTTTATTATACTAAATTACTGGATAATCTCTGGACGTGCAGCCACAACATCAGATCTCTTCCTTCGCTTGTTTTACTTTCTGATCTGGAGCTGCTCAGATCCGTCCAAGGGGTGTCTTTTGCCTACATTAGGAGTCTCTGTCCCGTTGCTTGTTTGGAAAGCTGGCATCAGCTCAAACTGGTGTTCTTTCGAGAAACCTCCTTTCTCTTGCTAAGCTTTTCAAGGGGCGTCATGCGTTCTTCCTTTGCGCGGTTTCTCAGACCAAAAGAAGTATCTGCTCCTTACCCAAGTGGCAGCAGAGCCTCGGAGGGCAGATGGCAGTGCTTGTGGTGGCAATCAGTGCCCAACCTCACTGTCAGCTGGAAGGACAGGGGTGTCCCTCAGTCTTTCTCTCCACCCCCTCTAGGAATTGGCACTTTATTTAGGAGATCACCGTTTCTGATAGCTAAGGCTGAGTTCTGCAGCCTGCTTTACACCCGAGTGTGCCCCGCATAAATGGTGCTGGGAGACCAGCTTGGTGTAATGCATATAATATTGGAATGCCTATAACAGTAATGCATTTTAATGTTGCTTTTCTGCTCACGTGACTTAGCAGGGAGGAAAAGGCCTAGAGGATTATTCGACACCCGCTAGTAGTTACCTGGGGGTGGAGGTCTGCTGCTGCTGTGGTGCTCTTAAGGCAAAGGCAAAAAGCTGGGGTTTGAAAGCATCTTGAAAAGTGCTGCGAATATACCTGTAAGGAGTAATAATGTGGAAGAGGCTGCTGCCGCACCCCCAGGGAGATGAGGATCGCTCCGAGATCTGGCGAAGCATCTCCCCGGGCAGGGCTGCATGGGCTTCCCGTGTCCCAGGGAGCTGCGTGTGCCCATGGGATGCCATCAATTTACTGTGACTTGGGGCTGGTGGAAGGGTGTCTCTTCCACACCGTTTACAGGGACTTCAGGATTCCTACGGATGAAAGGCGTGCTTTCAGTGCGGGCTATGATTTACCCATACATAGTAAATGACAGCTGGGTTTGGTTAATCTATTGGGCACGCTGCAAAGCCTGCCGGTTTCCCAGGCGCCCGCAGTGGGGGTGGACCGAGAGGGTTGCTCTGTGCAGAGTAACGAGCACTGCTGGTGTGGGGGACAAACAGCAACGTGCGCCGCATGCAGTGTCCCGGTCACAGCAGGCATAGATTTTTGCAGCTGCTGTAGATGTCCCTTTAAATGTGGAAAAGCAAAAGGACAGAGTCTTAAATTTTACCTTTGAGTAAGTCGGTACACTTTATTTCAGAGCATGCTGAAGGTAGTTTCTTAAGACAATGCTCTACTTGCTCCCGCAAGCTCCAGAGATAACATCAGTTTGCTGTGGCTAGTCGTTACGCGCGAGTCTGGGCTAGGCAGCCGGGGGATGACTACTGCAGAAATACTTACCCGCGGCAGAGAAACAAGCATCAGAGTTTGTCCAGAGTGCACCAGCACCGCGAGTCAGATGAAACAGCACGTCCGCAAGCCTCCTCCTTCCCAGGCTCGCAGTTCCTCATTAGGACCAGCGAGACGCTCGCGGATGCTCTCCTCACCAGGCCTTCTCTTCCCACGTGCATCTCCCGCGCCGTTCCTGTAATCGGGGCAGAGCCAGAATATGTATTTACTCAGCCAAAACAAGGTGGTTTGCCTTTAGCTATTTGGAATAAAGCGACAAAGGTAAATTGCAGGGTTTGAGAGCACCTTGAAAAGGGCTGTGAATTATAAAAAACCTCCTTGTATATCTGTAAGAAAGAGCTAAACACTTCCATTGCTTCTGGTTTGTAGTATAAATGTGCAGGCAAACCGCAGCAGCCTAAAGTTGGGTTTCCTCAGTGACATTTTATTTTCTAAATGTGCCTCTTCTGAAGAAATGGATCTGTGTGGAATATATTCCCCTAGTTTTGCATGCTCTGAACATGAGGCTTCTTTTAACTGCTTTGAAAATCGAAGTAATTAACATCCAGAGTGAGCAATAGGCATGTTCAATATAACCACAGTTAATTTTCTCCAGTGACACGGGGTTTAGCCTTGCAAACAAACAAACCAGCCCCCTGAACCTTGTATGTGCTTGGCTGTGGTGTTTCTGTAGAGACCTGTGCTACTCAGACCAGTCCTTAAATCAAAGTTCCCTTGCATACCTAGGAGAAAAATAAACCCCGCTGACATCGTGGGCAGTCTTCTGTTTCTAGCAGTCTGGAATATATTTGCAGAGCCACTCTGTTATCATATATAACTACTCTAGACGTATAGATATTAGAGGTGAATAGAAACAGAAGAGGACAAGCGGTGCCAGACTGACATGCCTTCTAAGAAATAAAAATACCCTTTGGCTGCTTTGGCACTAGTATTAGTGCCTGTGCTGGAGTTTACTGTAATCAGGGTCTTTTTCTCGAAGACGAGGGCTTTCCAAGGAGGCCTGACTCTCATCTCGGTGCCACGGGTTATATACATTGGTGCAGCTTCAGTTTACGCTGGTGTTGAGATCAAGATCAGATCCTTGGACCTACCCTCTGAAATCAGCAGAAATCTGATAACGCTACAGAGCGTGCAGATTTACAGCTGTGCTGCTGGTGGCAGGGCAGAATACACCATCTCTTCCTAGAGCTAATGCTATATTTACATCAAAATAAATCTGTAAAATGTAAAATAATCTAGCTTCAGGCTCTCGCACTTCACTACAAATGCTTTGTCTGCCTTGGCTGACAAAATGCTCTTGGCTTTTGATCAAAGAGAACTTAAGTGGAAGCTGTTTTTCTCTTGATGTTAAGAAAGCTTTTGACAAGAGAGAGTCCCTGCAAGACTGGTTAAGATGCACAAGCCCTGTGGTATGCTCTGAAAACGCATTGAAGAAAAATACACAGAAGAATCATAAAATCAACCCCCCTGCCCTGGGAAGGGACACCTCCCACCAGACCAGGTTGCTCCAAGCCCCGTCCAACCTGGCCTTGAACACCTCCAGGGATGGGGCAGCCACAGCTGCTCTGGGCAACCTGGGCCAGTGTCTCACCACCCTCACAGTCAAGAATGTCTGCCTAATATCTCATCTAAATCTCCTCTCTTCCAGTTTGAAGCCATTACCCCTCATCCTATTGCTGCATGCCCTTGTAAAGTCCCTCCCCATCTTTCCTGTAGGCCCCTTTAGGGACTGGAAGGGGCTCGAAGGTCTCCCCGGAGCCTTCTCCAGGCTGAACAACCCCAACTCTCTCAGCCTGTCCTCAAATCATCTTTGTGGGCTCCTCTGAACCCGCTCCAACAGGTCCATGTCCTTCTTGTCCTGAGGGCTCCAGCGCTGGAGGCAGCATTGCAGGGGGGTCTCACCAGAGCAGAGAGGCAGGATCCCCTCCCTCAACCTGCTGGCCATGCTTCTTTTGATGCAGTCCAGGATGCGGGGGGCTTTCTGGGCTGCCAGCGCACACTGCCGGTTCACGTTGAGCTTCTCATCCACCAACACACCCAAGTCCTTCTCCTCAGGGCTGCTCTCCATCCATTCTCCGCCCAGCCTGGATTTGTGCTTGGGATTGCCCTGACCTGCAGGCAGGACCTCGCACTTGGCCTTGTTGAACTTCATGAGATTTGCACAGGTCCACCTCTCCAGCCTGTCCAGGTCCCCCTGGACGGCATCCCTTCCCTCCAGCGTGTCGACCGCTCCACACAGCTTGGTGTTGTTGTCAAACTTGCCGAGGCTGCACACCATCCCAGTGTCCACATCACCAACAAAGATGTTAAAATGCACCGGTGGCAGCACCGACCCCTGGGGAACACCACTCGTCGCTGGTCTCCACTTGGACATCGAGCCGTTGATCACAGCTCTTTGAGTGCAACCATCCAGCCAGTTTCTTCTCCACTGAGTGGTCTATCCGTCAAATCCACGTCTCTCCAATTTAGAGACCAGGCTGTCAGGCGGGACAGTGTCAAATGCCTTGCACAAGGCCAGGTAAATGACGTCAATTGCTTTTCCCTTATCCACCAGTGCTGCAACTCTATCGCAGAAGGCCACCAAATTTGTCAGGCATGACTTGCCCTTGGTGAAGCCACCTTGGCTGTCACCGATCGCCTCCTTATTTTCCATGTGCCTTAGCAGAGCTTCCAGAATGCCAGGATGAAATGATTTGTGCTCGGGAAAGGGCTGTGTGTGGAAGCAGCATCCTTATGGCTGGCTAACGCTAGGGGCTGTTCGGGCTGCCGACCTGGCTCCAAGGGCACGCTGCTGGCTACCGCTTGTTGCCGCCTTGGCTGGTCGGAGCCTCAAGCCGCTTGCCTAAAGCAGAGCTGGTGGCAGGAGAACGTCAGCCGGAGTAATTTGAAGAAGGCGGCTTGGGGGAAATACCTGTAAATTTTTAGAAGTCTTGTCCTTTGGCTGCCGGGTGGCGGCACAGCCGATCTCGGCTCTCCGGGTAACCTGCACCTCCTTCTCTCGGCTGCCGAAACTGCGCAGCGGGAAAGCGGGGCGCAGCTCCTCGTTACACCCAGTTTGGCCTAGTAGTGCAGAAAACCCTCTGCAGCCCTGGAATTAGAGCCCGTTATCGCCGCGCGTGGCCACAGAAGGGCTAAATACGAGCTGGGACGTGTGGGGGTTTTAATCTGTGCTGCGAGCGGGGTTGTAAGTTGCGTTTAAAGTGCGTTTTGGGGAGCGGGCAGCGCGGGCGGCGGTGCCCCTGCCCGGCTGACACGGCCGCCGGTTCAACCCCGCTCCGGGGCCGGGGCGCTGACTGGAACCCGAGCGGCGGCGGGCGGCTCGGGGCTGCCCTTNCCTCCATGCTGATGTTCGGCGTGATCCTGGCCTCCAGCGGGCTGCTCCTCATGATCGAGAAGGGCATCCTGGCCGAGGTGAAGCCGCCGCCGCTGCACCCGGCGGGAGGGGAGCGCTCCCGGCGAGGCGGTGGCGAGGAGGCCCCCGGCGACCTGGACTCCCAGGTGCTGCGGGACATCCGCAACCGCACCATCCGCGCCGTCTGCGGGCAGCGGGCCATGCCCCGCAGCGTCTGGGAGCTGCCGGCCGGCCAGCGGCGCACCGTCCTCCGGCACCTCCTGGTCAGCGACAAGTACCGCTTCCTGTACTGCTACGTGCCCAAGGTGGCCTGCTCCAACTGGAAACGCATCCTGAAGGTGCTGGACGGGGCGCTGGAGAGCGTCGACGTCAAGCTGAAGATGGACCACAAGAGCGACCTGGTGTTCCTGGCGGACATGAAGCCGGACGAGATCAGCTACCGCCTGAAGAACTACTACAAGTTCGTCTTCGTGCGGAACCCCATGGAGAGGCTGCTGTCGGCCTACAGGAATAAGTTTGGGGAGATCAAGGAGTACCAGCAGAAGTACGGGGTGGAGATCGTCAGGCGGTATCGGAAGAACGGGGGGAATTCGGCGGGTGACGATGTGACCTTCTCCGAGTTTCTCCGGTACCTGCTGGACGAGGAGGTGGAGAGGATGAACGAGCACTGGATGCCCATCTACAACCTGTGCCAGCCCTGCGCCGTCAGGTACGACTTCATCGGCTCCTACGAGCGGCTGAACGCCGACGCCAACTACGTCCTCCAGCGCGTCCAGTCGCCCTCCTTCGTCCGCTTCCCCGAGCGGCAGTCGTGGTACAAGCCCGTGACGGCAGAAACGCTCCACTACTACCTGTGCAACACCCAGCGCCGGCTGATCAAAGAGCTGTTACCAAAATACATCCTGGATTTCTCCCTCTTTGCCTACCCCCTTCCCAACATAACCAGCGAATTCTGCAGGCAATGAGCTGTTCGTTTCGGGATCTGGTGTGAATTCTGCCGGCGCTGCAGGGATTTGCTAACGCAGCCATTGCCGCAAATAACACGTTGCTGCAGGGCCTGTGAAACACTCTTCTATGCATTATTTCCTACTCTTGTACTTTTCAAACACTGTTTATATAAACTGTTGTATATTGCCTTTGCTACTAGAATGCTTTTTGTATTGTTCTGACTTTAACGTGTACATATGCCGCTGACTTGAGCACAATAGCTTTTGTATATCTATTTTGCTTTAAATTCTTTTTTACGGCACGACACAGAAAACATCTGTAAGGAAATTGAGAAATTTATATATTTCAAGTGTTTTTTCCTTCTTTTTTGTGTTTTGTACTAAGTAGTATGCAGCTGAATTGCAATCATAATATAGCGGTTGATGCACTAATAACAATACAGTGGTTAACGCGCTAAAAATTAGCGCTGTTAAAACTGCTCCTAGATTAGACAGGAGGTAGTTTTTTGGGTATGAGTAGAAGAAAAGGCTTTTATAAACTAGGCCCTATTTATTCTTTGTTTTCTCATCTGTAGATGGTGGTTAAATGAGGCTGGTCTTTTTTTTTTTTTACAATAGTACCTCTTTTTTATTATTTTTATTATTATTAATAATTATTATTATTATTTACCATTGAAATAAAACTAGTGATAGGATAATATTCATTTTTGTGCGATTTTAAGATTTGAAAGTACCAAGTATTTACCCAGCATAGCGTATGAGATGCGATACCAAGCCGTAACAGTCTGCTCTTCTCTCTCTCTCTGAATTAAAGCAATACAGACTTCTGATAAAACCAAAACCCGCCCTGGTTCCTGGGACAGAAAGCAACAAGAGCCCCCGCCCGCAGTGTGCCGGCTCGCAGCCTCGGGGGGTCTCTGCGTGCCCACGTGCATGCAAACCACCGTGGAAAAATGCTTTCTCCGGCCACATTGAAACAATGGTGATTTGAGGATTAGTTCTTCTTTTATAGATATGCACGCCGTTTTTGTAGCTGCTTATATTTAATTATGACCATTAAATTGTAAAAGTTTGGGAGACAACATATAACGTTGTTCCTGAGAGGCTGTGTCCTCATTTCTAATAAAGTTTTAATACGAATGAGTCCATTGCTTAGTGCTCTTCCTTCGATGTTAGTGTTTATTTGTATTCTTGGAGAGGCGTTCTGCCCCTCGTGCTAAGCCACGGCCTGAAAGTATGATGAACAGGCAGTTCCTGCCTTGATTAATTTGTGTTTTAAGTGCCAGAGCAGCGGTAACAAGTGGAGAAACAAACGCATCCGAGCCGAACGATGAGACGATTACGTGACATGGGCAATTGGATGAAAAGCAGCAGCCAGCAGCAAAAGAGGCGCCTAATTGCTGTGGAATTGATACAAAGCAGTGGGGATGGATTATAGGTACTGCGGGGAGCTGGTGGTTTCCTGGGATTAATCTCTCAAAAAGAGGGAAGGAAAATTAAGGTGTTTCCTTTAGGATCTGTGAAATTGTCTGAAAGAAGGGTGTGGAGCCACATCCGAGCAAACTCAAAGCGGTGGGATGAAAAATCCTGCCTAGGGCATGACTTCAGTAACTTAATAGATTTACTGTACCTGTAAACTCCCGGCGAAATCACCGTCTCCCTCTATTGAAGTCCGTAGCCAAGCACGGTTTGAGTTGGGTGATTTTTGCCTTTGGTGACGGCATCGTGGCTGGGCATGAGAGCTGCCACTGGTGCCTCCACAGGCTCCAGCTCCTGCCTGCGTCCTCGCCCCTGTGCGAAAAACGGGTGGGAATTTGGCTTTGCTCTCCTTGTGCCCACTCTGAAACCTGCGCGATTTCTGTCCGTCCCCAGCGGTTTTGGTGACAGTGCAGGAACTGTGTGGTGCCCAGTGCTGGAGGAGCTGGAGATCTGTCTCGTTCTCCAGCCAAAGGCCCCCGATACCAACTGGGAATCTGATTTTATTTTGTAAAACAGATGCCGATGGTGGGGTGGTCTGAGTTTTAGTTAAGCCTGACCTTCAGGTCTCTGTAACTAGGAATAAGCTGGTTAGACTCTACTGTCTTTCTCTGCTTCTGTGAAGCTGGGGGAACATTTCCTGCTTGTTTGGTGATTGGATTTTTAATTAAATGCTTATTTCTCGGTAGTTTTAAAGGTTTGTACTGCTTGTTTGTTTATCTGCTGCAGCTTCTGTTCTCTATATTAAATTTTATGTCTCCTGTTGCCGTAATCTAATTTATTGCACGCAGAAGGATATTGCTTTTCTTTAACTGTCTCTTACTCCTTTACTGGGTATCATTGATCACCTTTTTCTCTTTAAATAAAAGCAGATGGCCTCCCACCTCCTTGTACCCTCCCGTAAGGAGGGGTTTGATGCGGGCAAAACCTCGTAGCTTGGGCAGAAGTTTGTCTCATACCTGGCAAAAAAGTGGAGAGCGCAGAAAAGTCTCCCAAAAGCCGAAGCGGGGGGGACTCTGTCGTGTGCCTCTAAACCGTGTTTCTCTTACTCGATCGAGGTTATGGACTACCTTTGATTTTCTTATCTCTTTGCTGCAAGTCAGCAAATATGAAAAATCAGTTAGGTTTCCATTAATGGAACTTCATTTTATCCATGGCCAATAATGACAATTTCCTGAGAAAGCTTTTGGCCAAGTGGGAAGAAAAAAAAAGGTAATCTCCCTCAGCAGCTGTGTCATTTCTTGCTTTTGTCAGGTGTTTCTCCGGTGTGGAATAAATCGGGAGCGAATTCCACAGCTGACAGCAACCGCTGGCGGTGGGAGAGGCCGGGCGGGATCCAGCGTTCCTCTGCGGGGAGCGGGGAAGGGGGTCACGTCTGCGAAAGCAGAGAGGGGGGTTCGTGGCAGCTCGGGTACAAGCGAGGAGGAAACCGTAAAGTTACAAACTGGTTTAATCAAACTGTTTAATATTTCTGCTTTCTCGTCTGTTCCAGTTTGGCAGCTCCTTTTTCTGCCCCTCCGTCTCGGCGCTTGCAGGCACCCAGCAGAATGAAAAGGTGATCTTTTCTCCTTTGGATGATTAGATTTCGCTCAGCCTCAACACCGTGCGGAACGCCCCAAACTTCCCCACGTAAACAACTTGAGGTTTTGGCGTTGGGGTTTTGTCGCTGCGTTTCCCTCACTTGCTTTGTCTAATTTTGTGTCGACGAGCCGTAGCCCCGACCTCGCTGTGCTCACCTTTTCCCTGCAGAAGCATGCCTGGATATGTGGAGGCACTCCAGCAGTTTAATTCCGCCTCATTATAGGGAGAACTTCTGATTGCCTCTAAATGACCATGATGCTATTTTATTTTAATTTGTCATTAGTCCCTTCTTAGCCTGCTTACCTAAAAACACGCAAACAAAAGAAGTGTTTTACGTGCTCGTGAATTTTGCCATTTATGTCCGTGTGTTTATTCCTCCTTCCCTGGTAACTCTTGGACCTGCTAATCCATTTCCACCAAAGTTGAGAGGAGGATGTATTTTACTCCGTCCTTTCATTGCTCACAGCTCTTGTGGTTTTAACGCCGAGTTGCCGAGAGGAGCCGAGGCTTTACTGCGGTCGTCTGCGTGCCGGTGAGGAGCGGGGACCCGACGAGGTCTCGTCCAGCGCCGCACGTGCTTGCCCCCGTGATGTGGGGCCGTGCTTTTTGCCCAGAGGTCCCTTCAGTCCCACAGATGCTGACGCTCTCCTCTGCTAATATTTTTCTGCCAGAGAAGAAATCGGCCCTTTCCACCTGGTGGCCGTTTGCGTCACCCTAAGGTGAGTAAGGCACCTTGACGGTTGGCTTTGTCCTAGCGCTCCGCTGCTAACTGCAGGGAAACGTCCAGGGTGTTTCCCAGGTGCTTTAACCGCTTGTTTAGGAAATGCAGTGTTGAGAGAAGGCAACGGAGGAGCAGTCTGGCAGGGAAAAATCCCTCTTGTAAGGTCACGTTCCGCGCGTTCACGTTACCACATACCTGGCTTGTGCCGTGGTTCGTTTGCAGGAAGAGTCGTGCCTCACTCCGGGCAGCGATGCGTTTCTGTACGGTGTTACGGTATTGTCGGTATTACGAGGAATACAAGGTGTAACGACGTGAGGTTTTGTGCTGGAGAGAGGGCAGGGGCGTAAACCCCTTTTTCTCAGGGGTTTAATGATCCAGCACCAGAAGATGACTGTCCATCACCGTGCGGCGTGTTGTCTCCCACTCCGTCCTGCGTGTCCCTGTCCATCCGGCGCGCTGACACCTCTTCTTGCTGAAAGGAAAACTGACTCAGCAGCAAGCAAGCAACGTTTTCCAAAGCCAGTTACCAGCTTCCTAAATGGTTGTAACTCACCGTTACAGGATGCAATCGCAAAGAATTCCCGATTTATGCAGGCACGCACTTACGCCGTGCTAATTTCTGGGATACCTCTCTGCTTTAGAAGTTCATTACGGTCAGGTGGTTTATCTACACACAGGCATAAAACAGCGTGTTCTTGCCCCGCACAGAGAACTAGAAATAGGCGGTTGCAACCTGTCCTGATTTTCTTTTGTTTTCTTCATCTCCTGGGTTATTTCTCACTGTTCATCTGTTATACCCGAGATTGATTTACTTGCTCATGGACAAGCCTGGCTAAGGCGATCCTCCTGCGGCATGAGACTCGTGCATTCAGTTCCTTAACGAGCGCTGGACAAGACCTCGGTTTCTGCGGTGCTGGGAGTACGGCAGCTCTGAGCCCTTCCGTCGGGAAGCACCGCTGGCGTGCGGGAAAACCTCTGCGCCTGCAGGGCAGGTTCCCGGTGATCAACCAGTGTAGGGCGTTTTCTGAGAGGCGTGGGAAGTCGATCCCTCTTCCGTCTTTGTGGTGTTTAAATAATTGCGGCGAACGTCTTTGGTGCCTTGGGCATCGTACTTGGACTACGAGGGCGGAGACAAAGAGAGCCGTCCGATTTTTGGCATTTGGAGCTGCGGGTTTGGTTATTCCCCTTTGGACGAGGGAGCGGGACAGGTCAGGATCCTTTGCTGTTTGAAAAATCTCATTTCATGTCTCATCTTGTTTACCGATTCCAATGCTGTTATGCCTGCAAAGCCTCGTTTCAGCCTACCTCAAACCGAAGGGGCTGGCTTTTTGCAGTGCAGCGCTGGGATGGGTATTGAGGCTCAGCGGTTTCACAGCCGGCAGATGACTTTAACCTGGATGACGGGGAGGGCCCATGGGCCGCCGGCA
The DNA here is from genome assembly GCA_013397275.1 of Burhinus bistriatus. Taxonomy (NCBI): domain Eukaryota; kingdom Metazoa; phylum Chordata; class Aves; order Charadriiformes; family Burhinidae; genus Burhinus; species Burhinus bistriatus. The sequence goes on along the minus strand of VYXH01008708.1, from coordinate 477,308 downwards.
GCAGCGCCAGCTCTGGTGATGAGGAGCACTCGCTGAGCTAAAATTTGGCCTCCGCAGTCTGGTGCCTCTGAATTTCTAAACCGGGGTCATTGCAGTCAGCCACTCGCAGAAAGAAAAGGGGTTTTAATCTCATTCCTTCCGGCCTCCGCACTGAGCTCCAGTGCGCGTGTCAGATTTTTCCGCTTTCCTGTGGGCTTTTTCCTATTGCTTTTCCAGAAATAGCTAACTTCCTTGCCAGGGCCTGGTGCAGAAGTAAATGCGTTAACGCTGCCAGTCGCCTTGCTGGCTGGTAGCCATGGCCCCGTACCTAACGGGAACAAAGCTCCGCGGCGCACGGCGGGAACGAGCCGTGCCGTGGACGGCTGCCTTAACGCCTGCGGAAGGCACAAAACCAGCTTTGCTGCGGCCCCTCTTCTTTTTCGGCTTGCTTTGGGGCGGAGGAGAATCACCGCAGATCCAGTCTCTTGCTTTTAGCTGCGTTTCTTTTTCATGCAGAAGCACGAGCGTCCTCGGGACGTTTCTTTCGTCGCGGGCAGGATTTTGAAAGAGCCAAAAGAAGAAGTCTCCAATGGGTCCGTTGTGTATAATGAGGCTGAGGTATTTTGGGGGAGTCGGTGTTGCGTATGTACCTGCTCGGGGCTTATCAATAGTGTCTCATTACTGAGAGCTGTACGGAAAGAACTCCTTATAATCCGAGGCTCCCACGCTGGTTTTGAGGACTCACTCCCGTACTCTCTCGGGGGGTGGCCTGTGGGCTTAGAGGTGCTTGCTCAGTTGCACGCAGTGTTTGGGAGCAGGGACCGGAGCTCAGGTCAGACTGAGCAGGCTGGTTTTCCCAAGATTTTGGCTCCAGACAGAGGAAACTTCATGAGATGGGTCCTTCCATGAGATTTTTTTTTGCCTTTTGGGTGCTTCTGAGCCGAGCACGGAAACAGTTCTTGGATCAGAACCTAACCAAAACCCCACGGCCAAGGACTGAGAGGTAAATAGAGAGGGTTTGTAAAGTCTTTTGAAAGCCCTGAACTGAGGCACTATAAAAATGCAACAAGATGTTAGGTGGAAACCGTGGCTTCCCCCGTATCTGGTTCACACAGATCAAACGCTCGGGCCTCTGCGTGCGTGCGTGAGCAGTGTGCTTTTTTGATCCTGCAGTGGCAAGAAAGTTGTCTTGGTTTTTTGGGCAGAGTTTATTAGTGGATGAAGCCAAATCAATAGCAGCTCGTTTTCCTAAGAACTTTTGATTAAAAGACCAAAAGAAATAGGGGCATGAACCTCTCAGCTGGAGTGTTAAACAGTGCTAGAGCTCAGCGGTACAGCAAGGAGTAGTCTCCTGGGATGGATGGGTTGAAGGTCCCAGATGTCCTCAAGGTAGGACGTATCCCTCTGTGGACATGTTTTGGTCTGGATTCCCCTCCTGTAGCTCCCAGGTAGAGTCTGAGTGGTCCTGGATCCCTCTGCCTAGTGCAGGAGTAGGGAGCTCCAAGGGCTGGATTGCACCCGAAGGTGTCCCACAAGACCAGGTGAGGATGTGGTTGGGGCAGTATCTGCGTTCCCTCTCCTTACTCACAGCCTGGCGCATTTCTTCAACATCCAAAAAGGTTTAGATTGGATATTAGGAAAAATTTCCTCACCGAAAGGGTTGTCAAGCATTGGAACAGGCTGCCCAGGGAAGTGGTGGAGTCACCATCCCTGGAGGTATTTAAAAGATGGGTAGACATGCTGCTGAGGGACATGGCTTAGTGGTAACTTGGCAGCGATAGGTTAATGGTTGGACTTGATGATCCTAGAGGTCTCTTCCAACCAAAACAATTCTATGATTCTATGATCCCTTGCAGAACAACCTCGCTGCATGATCCAAGACTGAAGCCCCGACCTCCCTGGCATCAAACGAGGCTTTCACTAATGAATCTGGTGGGGCAGGATTTTGGTGTGAATCCTGTCGGTGCATTTGGTTTATCCAGAGCGTATCTACTCTTTCTTCTGTATTCTTTCTGCAGGTGGATGTAAAAATTGTATTGCAGGCCTGCTTTTATGTGCAAAGCTTAGATAGTGTCTGCGTGCAACAGCAAGATGAAAATCTGGAGAAAACCACAGTGTTTTTCCTTTGTGTGCTTCAGGCATGACTTTGCTCTTTAACAGAGCCGCTTCCTGTGCTCTCTGTCAGTGAAAACGCACCCAAAAAGGCACCCTGAGATGAGGTGGACAACCCTGCCCGGGTTTTTGGGTGACTCCTGCAGAGCGTGCCCTGCCTCGCACTGTCCTTGCGATGCAGGACCAAAGGGCAGCAGAGCAGCTAAAGATCAAAGTGTTGAGTTGAAAAGGCGCGGGGGTGGCACTCTGCCGCCGGACCGCTGTTGTCGCAAAGACCAGGCGTCTTTCCCGGTTTGCTTTTGCTGAGATTGGGCTGCTTAGGGGAAAAAAGAAAGCAAGCTGGAGGTGGATTTGAAAAACGAGCTGGAGCTGGTGTGCGCCCAGCGGGGCAGCGGCCGAAGGCTGCGGGCAGGAGCTGGGCTGTCCTCCGGCTCAGCGAACGCAGGGGGCCCAGCAACCGCGGGGTCGCGGGAGGGGTCGTTGAGTGGAGGGTAAAAAAATACACTCACCGAGTGAAAACATCACAGAGGCTTTTGTGGGTAATGATATCAGCAGAGATTTGCCAAGACGGCGGGGCTCCGGCGTCACCCTCAGACCCACAAAGGTCCCGGAAAAGGAGAGCGAAACCGTTGTCGAGGGCAGTATGAAAGGTTGCAGGGAAGGGTAGGATATTCAAAGCTTTCCTTTTGGAAATCTGTGTTTCCCGGGTCTTTTTGTTCTTTCCAGGATTACCATTTAAAAGATGCTTCATCTAATTGCCCAGGCGGGCAGCGAGGCGGGTAGCACGGACCTGAGCCCACCGCGCCGGAGCTGGGGAAGCCACGCGATGCTCAGAGCAGAACTGGTTTTCATGGTCACTCTCAGGTTTTTAACGAGACTTTATGAAAGAGGTTGAAATTTCTCTGGCCACCAGGAGATGGCTTCCTTTTGGGGATGCCCTGGAAAGGCTGCGTTTCCAGCTGCCACCTGGCTTCCTTGTCCCCTCGTTGCCATCGAGGTTTGTCTCCAGTCCCAGTTCTGTACCGGTTTGTGTGTTGGGAGATGACAGGAGAGGGGCTTCAATGAAGGAAGAGGTCAGCAGAAAGGGCTGCTGCAAAAGTAAGCAGTAACAAAAAAAGTGAATCCACAAGCGCGAAATGCTTCTTACTTGGTTTGCTGCTTTTTCTAATGAACAGCCAGATTAATTGGCAGGAGGTTGACTTTGATGAGGTTAATTGTCTTCTGGGAGAAGACGTTCCCATCTTACCCTAGGAAGCAGGGCAAAGCTGTTTTGGCTGAGAGCTCCGGGGCAAAAACTAAGGGTGAGGCCAATGGATCCTCTAGGCTGAGATTTTGGAGGGGCTTATAAGACTTCCGTGACCCCAGTTTGCAAACGAGGCAGGTATGAGCTGGTGTCCCTGTATCCCAGCAAGGAGCTAGGGAAGGCGGGATGGCAAACGTGCACAAAATATTTATCGTTTCTCAGCAGTAACAGCCCCATGCCCTGATAGATGAGCAGAAGCGATGAGCCCCGTCCCCTCGCCCTGGGGTTTTGCTGCACCAAGTGCTTGGCAGCAGCACTGGCATCTGGGCGTCTTTTCCCGGTGTGGTGATACACAAACCCCTTTGTAGCACATTTCGGACATTAATTTTAGGCTTGTCGAGAGCTGAGATATACAACGTGATGGAAGCTGGAAGAAGGAGGCAGAGAGCAGAGGACCTCTTTGGCCTAGGAAGGGGCTGGGGGCTAGGAGGCATCAAGCACATTCCCAAGAGCCCTTGGGGTGGTTTTGACAGAACCGGGTCAAAGCTCCCATTGAAGCAAAGAAATATCTTTTCATTAAGGAGAGGGAAATCTCATTCAGGCCCACGCCAGCTGGGCTTGGCATTGTCTGAGTGCCCCAACGCACGTCGTGGCTTCCAGCATCAAAAGTGTCGCTGGATGAGGCTCTTTCACACGGCGTAAACCAAGCACAGGAGGAAGGGTTGGGTGAAAAGCAACGTGCCCAAGCGATGCCCCCCCCTGCACCTCTCTGCTATTATTGCAGCTATTTTGCATTTGAATGAGAACTTTCTCCTTTTGCAGCCCACTTCCTTCTGGGGCTTGAATTGGCAAATGGAGTTGTTAAAAAATCTCCGGTCTTGAGACCTGACAAAAGATGGTTGCTATGGAAATAATGGAAGTTGCATCGCGAGCAAATTATCTTCAGGCCCAGGGCCAGGGGGAAGGAGGAGGGGTCACCTGGTCGGTCACGCAACTTCTGCGGGAGCCCACGTGCCTCCACGCGATTTTCCTCAAATACCCGTATTCTTGGCAATTTGTCCTTTGGCTCAAAAGAGCCACAAATGGAGAAACTGGAAATATCAGCTGGATGGAAAGGGCTTGTACGAACCTCATCTGCTCTTTCTCCAGCGCTAGTGCCACCAAATTAAGCAGAGTTGCCCTGCGTGCAGATTTATTCCTCTATAGGGTTGGAATCAGTGGAGTTATTCAAAAGCAGGCCTCTTCAGGTGAATGAAAATTCTGTCCAGCAATACACCCCTTCTGTGAGAAATTATATGAAGAAATTGGAACATGAGGACAGATTCATGGCTAAAACTCTTGCCTGCCGTTGTTCGGTGTCTGGCAGTAGACCAAGCCATGAGGTGTTGACCTCGCTTTCTCTTTGCATCAGTGCAATGCTTAAAAATAGGCAGAGAGCTCGACAGAGGAAATCAAACATATATCTTGTCTCTGGGAGTGACTATCCAAGAAAATCACACATACTAAAATCAGTTTAAGTGCTAGGTTTTCCAAGAGCAACCACTGGATGGTTGGAAAACTGGATAGTAGACTGTGGATCCAAGGGAGGCAGCCATGGGCTTCCCCTTCAGGGTAGCATTTACCCATATATCTGTAGGGATTTGGAGTCAAGGTGAAAGAATTCTGGATTTTAGGACTGAGTATCTTAGAGGGAGCTCGGTCTTCCCCAGCTTGGCATTGGGTAAGAAATTATAATGGTGGTTTCAAGCGAGGTGTAAATTTGGGATTAGATGGTGACATGGAGCTCCTAGACCAGATCTCAGGGAACAGCGTTTTAATCTGAAGAATTTCATCATTCAGAACCAGCACGTTTGCATCAAGGCTGAATTAACTGCAAGCATGAGGTTATGGCAGCTTGGGAAACTGGGAATGTGCCATTGCCAGCACGCAAAGAGAGGGGTTGGGTGGCTCTGGGATTAGTAGTGTGCTTATGGATCGTTTCACTGCAGCAGCTCCCACAGGTGTCATATTAGGGGGGGAAAAAAGATACTATCCGGTGCCCCGATCCCTTGTAACCCCTCACATGAGGAATTAGGGGGTTTGGCTTTGCTACAGGTAATTGTAAGGCAGCCCAAAACCGTATCTGCGGGGCTGTGGCTTTGAGGGACAGGACTCTATCTGTGATGTTTGTTTGGAGGGGTCACATCGTTCCATGGCCTTGTGGGGCTCAAGGATGGAAAAAGGCTCTTTTATCCCCTAGGATGTGTTTCGTGAAGGTGGAGGGAGAACGGAAATCAGGGCTCCGGCTAAGATGGAAAACGCGGGGTGGCACAAAGCCACGTCTCGCCCCGATGCCAGAAGGAAAAGATCAACAAAGTACCCCTGAAGATGCTAAAGGAAAGGAGAGGTGCTGAGGTCTGGGAGGGGGAATCCTCCCCTGGTAAGGTCATACGGAGGAGAGGGAATTCGCATTGCACACACACACTTCCCACGTACCCCAAGGTAGCCGCGTTAAACTGTGCTTTTTTGGCCATCTGCTAGAGAAATAGCCAACTCACAGCGAGAAAGGGAGGGTGGTTTTGTTTAAAAATAAAAAAAAAAAACCCTCCGGTTAAAACCACGCCTGCTGCTCCTTGCAGCTGGTTTTGAATGGCTTGCTGACCATCAGCAATTAGCACTTGGGTATCAATGGCCAAACGAGACAATTAGGAAAGAGCAGGAGTGTTAAAGCTTCGGCTTTCTCCCAGCGAAGCGGCAGAAGCAGCACTGGAGCCTTGAATGGGGGTGGGCAGATGGGTCCACGCACGATGCTGCAGGGAGAGCTGGCAACCGACCACGGACAATACCAGCCAGCTGAGAGAGATGCGTCTTGCTTCCCGGGAAGTGGCCTCTGAAGAGGTTGCTCTTAATTATCGTCTCGCTCCCAGCGGGAGAGATCAATGCAGCCCCATGCGAGATGCTCGTTGCGCCGGCTCCTGCGTGTCCCTTGGCGAAGGGCTTTTAATCAACGCCGGGAAGGGACCTTGGAGAACTGGCATCCGGCAGTTCAGGCTTGGCGCATCACAGGGAGCCGGGTCTGATCCAGCTCTTCAAATCAAATGGGGATTTTCCAAATTCCTCAGACAAATTGGTAAGCCATAGGAGTGGCTTTTAAGCAACCGAACTTCCCCCTGGAGTCTTGAAATGAAGCTGGACTAAAGGAACTTCGGCAGGACGGACACCTTCTTGGCTGCCCACCGCCTGGCTGCTTCACCAGCACCACGTGCAGATCGTCCTCGCTGGGGACCCGCTCCCTCCAACAGCTCCTCCGCGTGGCTTCAGGGCAGGTTTTGGGCAGGAGCTCCGCTGACGGCTGAGTGGAGAGGGCCACAGCCGGCTCGCTCACGGTTGGGCCGGTTTGTCGGATTCGCCTGTGGGAAAGACCGACTTTTTCTCATTTCAGCAGATACGATCCCAGCGCACACATGGAAGAGATTTGAGAGCAAAGATGTCATTTTTACGACCTGAACGGAGTCCCAGTTTTGCAGAACGAAACAATCACCGTGTCAGGGTCTCTGGGCACGGCTCCAACCCAAAGCAGGGTCTGCTCTCCCTCGATGGGAATTACCCATCCGTTGCCCTACTCTTCCCAGCAGGAGTTATCGTCAACCGCGGTGAAGAACAACATGTTGCTACAGCTTCCTCTCAAAGACAGACTGATAAAGTGGTTAAAGAAAAGAAAATATCCCTATATAACTGGAGGGAGGAGAGGGAGAGCAGCGGCGTGTTGAAAATCTACTTTCCTATGCTTTTCCGTCAGCATCCCATGGCTGGCCAGCCACTTCCAGCTTTTCTCCAAGTTGTCTGCAAAAAACAAGCATGTGGGTCCTTCGGGAGACTCGGGCGTCGTGCCCTGGCACCCAGGGGTGCCCAGCGTTCCTGCCCGGGATATTTAGTGGTGCCCCGGGAAGTATTTCATAGGGGCGATCCCGTGTGAAGGGTGGGAGAGGCTCTGCCGACCTCCTGAACTCCTGGATTTTCCCATCTCCTTAGTGCACGTTATAAGAATAGGCAGGAGGGTGATTTTTTCCATCCCTCCAAACTTCTTCAGCGCTGCCAGTGCATGCTTTGTATTAGAGCCCCTTTCAGCAAATGACTTCAGTATGCACCGATGGCGTCACAGGCTAGTAAAGAGAATAATGGAGAAGCAACCGTGGGAAAAGAGCTGTAATACTTCCGAGGCTCCCGGTGAGACTGCAGCCCGGGTGAGTGCCCGCAGCCGGCGTGTTTTGCCACACCAAACGGCCTCTGCGTTCTTTTTTTTTTTCTTTTTTTTTCTTTTTTTTTTAATCCCCTCCTTCCTGGTTGCGCCATGGGCAGGATGCAGAGCCCCCAGAGCGCTCGGCTGCAGCCCCGCTCAGCGAAGATGCTTTGCGCGCTTGGATGCTGCGACTCGCAGACATCCATCTCCGGTGTGAACGGCCGCGCGGCTCAGCACAGGGAAACTCCTGCCGAGAGCTTGGCGGAACCGGCCCGAGAGCTCCCCGCGGGCTCCCAGGCCCTGCCTTTCTCCCGAAAATAAAGCCCATAAATCACTGCAGGTCGATCCCAGCATCCGGCACGTCCACCTGCCGCCGTTGGATTTTTATGCTTCATCATCGGCCGCTGGCAAGTGCTGCTGGCGCTTTGGCGATGCACCAGCCGAAAAAAGAAATAAATCTCTATTTTGCCCTTAAACTGCCAGCGGGGGGCGCAGAGCTGAGATGTGGCTGAAAGGGCAGCGCGGCGCCAGGCTGGAGCAGCACCCCAAGTTTTCACAAATCCTTTTGCCAGAGCGTTAGCGGGGATGTAAGGCGGCCTGGGTTATTTTGGCTCGGAATCAGGTCTGCTGCAGCGAGGTCGCTCCTAGGAAACGGCGCTAAGGCCAGGCTGCCTTTACGTTGCGCCGTCGGATCGCACCGGTGCTAAAAGCGCGGCGAGATTCTCCCAGGTAGCCGTTGTCGCTCCCAGCTGGTGCGGAGGGCTGCCGCGCTCCAGGAGCCACCCCGGGGCTGGCAGGAGAAGGCTGCCCGGGGGCCGTGTTGGTGCCGACCCTGTTTGGGTACATACCCTTTTGTACGAGTTCCTCTGTTTTGTGCGAGTTTCTGTACCTCTGCACTTCTGCAGCCGAAAGCGCAGCTCACGCCAACCGTCGGCTGGGCAATAAGCCCTGGAGCAATTTTTGGGAGCAATCTGCAGCGTTCGCACCTCTTGCGCACCCGAGTCCCTGGGTGCCTGGTGGCGGCGCGAGGGACTGGGGGGTGTGGGGTCTCGGGGGGTGTCGTTAGCGGGGCTGGGAACCGAAACTGAAACCCCGGCTCAGGTAGTAGGCGGGGGTCTCCTGCCTCTCTTATACCCGACCTCCTCCCTGTGTCAGGGAATTTTCCAGGATTGTTTTGCACTTGCCTATAAAGACACACGAAGTGGCTTCCTTTTCTTCTGGAAAAAAAAACTCCAACAAAACAAAACCAAAAACCAACCAAAAAAACCACCTTTGTTTTTTTTAAAACTTACCAAAAGCCTTTTTCTTTCCAGATGCAAACCACAGAATTATAAATCGCGTCCTCTGTTGGCTTTCAGCATGGCTTGACGCGATTTCCAGCCAAGGCGGCTCGACGAATTCGCTTTCTAGCTGTCCCAGGCGCCCAGGGGAGCCGCGGCAGCCGTGCTGTGCTAGAAGGCAGACTAAAAGGAGGGCGCCGGTGGGATTTATCCGTGAGCCGCAGGCTCTCCAGTGAGGACCGGCAACCAGCGTGGGGAACCGCACCTTCCAGCGGCTCCCGGGAGCCGGCGGCATCGCGGCTGCGCTGGAGCGCTTTGGTGAGTGGTGTGTGCTGGTGGGAGCTTGGCAAGGAGAGAAACGGGAAACAACAGGACATTTTGGGGCTCACCTGCATCCTTCTGCTCTCCTAAAAGCGCTGGGGGTGTATCCCCCCCCCNGCGCTTTGGTGAGTGGTGTGTGCTGGTGGGAGCTTGGCAAGGAGAGAAACGGGAAACAACAGGACATTTTGGGGCTCACCTGCATCCTTCTGCTCTCCTAAAAGCGCTGGGGGTGTACCCCCCCCCCCCCTCCAACCCACAGGGGTCTGGGGCTTGGAAATACGCTCAGAGCAACCAGCGAAATCATGTTTATTGCTGTGTTTCTGGTGGGGAGCATCAGGCGAGGGGGAAAATATGGAAAATAGGGGTGCTAAAGCCAGCAGCGACACCGGCGCACGATGCCAGCCCTGCTGAGGCTGTGCCTGTTTAATCGACTTTTCCAGACGCCTGAATAATAGTGAGGAGTAAAGGATAAATAGCGAAAGAGCGTGGCTGGGTACGGGCTCTGCTTTTCTGACAGCAACGGGGCAGAATTGAGGCAATTCAGGCTCATTTGCAAAAACAGCAGCTTAAGCCGGAGAAAGGGCCAGGCAGCAGGAAAACCGTGAAAGCTTGAAATTTAAAACTTGAAAACATAATAAATGCATTTAAATATCCGGATCCGCAGGCTCCCGGCTTGTCCCCACCGCCTCCGTCCCGCTGCCTGGCGCTCATTAGCAAGTCCAAGTGGGTCTTAAGCTGATTAGAGCCCTGCGAGCAGCGAGCCTGACCTTTGGGGAGAATGAAGTCCTTCGGCACCATCGCAGGGGCTGGGAGGCATTTGGGGTCCGGGAGGCTCTTAACGAAGCTCGTGCCGTACCGAGGGGCAAGCGCTGATGGTGAGGAGGTGGGGATGTTCAGGGTGGCAGCAAAACCATCTGGTTTGTTGAAAATTGCCCTCTGGCTGGGCAGGAGGGCAGGATTTTGTCGCTTTTCCCTACTGCGTGTTCCCAAAGAGCACGGAGCCGGGACTGGGTTTGGCAGCAAATTCCCAGCGCTGACGGGACGATGCTGCAAAGGCACAACGTCTCTGCAGAACACTGCAGCCGCCCCGGGCGCTCAGCACCGGGACCTTGGACACTTCAGACAATTCCTTAAAATAAAAAAAAAAAAAGAAAAATTAAAAAAAGTCCTGCAATAGCAAGAACAAGCCCCGCATCTTACTTTAATGGATCTCTGAATAGCTGCCGGCAGCTTTTGGAGTGGTTTTGGGCACCCACTGTTCCCTCTAGTGGGTGCCTTCCCGGAGATGCAGCGTGGTCCCCACGGCCCCATCCCATGTTTTTGCATCTCCTCCGGCCCCACGCTGGGCTGGGACACTCCTGCGACGTGGTGCGACATTTCCTGCTTGGGTCACCCAGCGAGACGCTCCTGTCAGTCTGGAAATGTGGCACCGAGCAGCTTTCTGATGTGCAGCCTCCTGAACTTTGGAATTACAATCAAACTTGCTTTCTTTTTTTTTTCCCTACTTACTTTCTTTTTTTTTTTCCCTTCTTTTTTTCTTTTTTTTTTCCTTCTTTTTTTTTTTTTCCTTCTTTCTTTTTTTTTCCTACTTTCTTTTTTTTTCCTACTTTCTTTTTTTTCCTACTTTCTTTTTTTTTCTTACTTTCTTTTTTTTCCTACTTTTCCTACTTTTTTCCTACTTTCCGTACTTTTTTCCTTACTTTTTTCTACTTTTTTGTTTTTCTCCTTTCTCCCCTTCCTTTCTCCCCTTCCTTTCTCCCCTTCCTTTCTCCCCTTCCTTTCTCCCCTTCTCTTCTCCTCTTCCTTTTCT
>VYXH01008708.1:446336-465848 GCA_013397275.1 Burhinus bistriatus | reverse complement strand
GGGCTGCTGCATGTTTTCCCAGGGCTGCTGCATGTTTTCCCGGGGCTGCTGCATGTTTTCCCAGGGCTGCTGCATGTTTCCCAGGGGCTGCTGCATGTTTTCCCAGGGCTGCTGCATGTTTCCCTGGGGCTGCTGCATGTTTTCCCGGGGCTGCTGCATGTTTCCCTGGGACTGCTGCATGTTTTCCCAGGGCTGCTGCATGTTTCCCTGGGACTGCTACATGTTTCCCTGGGACTGCGGCATGTTTTATCAAAACAATTGCGTGTTTTCCCGGGATTGCTGCATGCTTTCCTGGGCTGCTTCGTGTTTCACCAGGCTGCTGCATATTTTCCTGGGGCCGTTGCGTGTTTTATCAGGGTTATTGCATGTCTTGCCGGAGTTGCTGCATTTTTTTTTCCCGGGTCGGTACGTGTTTTTCCAGGGCTGCTGCGTGTTTTACTGGAGTTGCTTTGCGTTTCACCAGGTCACTCTGTGTTTTGCCAGGCTGCCACACGTCTTACTGGAATCACTGCGTATTTTCCTGGGGCTGCTGCATCTTCCACCGTCGGGGTTATTGCACGTCTCGCCAGCGCTGCTGCATGCTTTACCAGGGCTCTTGCGTGTTTTACTGGGCTTGCTCTGTGTTTTACCAGGTCGCTGCACGTTTTGCTGGGGTCACTGCACACTGGGATGGGGCTGGCGCATGTTTCGTCAGAGTTATTGCATGTTTTGCAAAAGCCACGGCACGTTTTACCAAGCTGCCGCGTATTTTACGGGGATCAGTGCGTATTTTGCTGGGGCTGCTGCATCTTTTACCCAGGGTTATTGCACGCCTTGCCAGAGCCCCTGTGTGTTTACTGCAGGCTGCTGGGTTTGCTCTGCGTTTTACCAGCCCACCCCAGGCTTTGCCAGGTCCGCTGCACGTTCCAGCAGGAGCACTGCAGATTTTTCTAGGGTCTCCGCACATTTAGAGACACGGTTTAGTGGCGGACCTGGCAGAGCGGGGTCAATGGTTGGACCAGATGATCCTAAAGGTCTTTTCCAACCTAAACGATTCTATGATTTTACCAGTTCACTGCATTTTTTTTACTTTTTTTTTTTTTTTTTACGTTCCCACCGCAACTTTTGCCGAGCTGCTGCACGTTTTCCCGGGTCGCCGCATTTTTCCTGGGCCGTTTCCCACGGATGCTGCGCACGCCACGCCTGCAACCTCTCTGATCTCCCAGGGCTCGGATCCGCCTGGCTGCAAACGTGTCTAAAGCAAACCCGATCCCCCCCCGTTGGCTCCCAACTGCCGAACCTGCCGCTGTGCCGGAGCGTTATTTTTCCGAGGGCGAGTGGAGCGCGGGGGCCGGGGGGGGGCTCTGCCAGCTGCTCCCTCGGATACACGCGCAGCCCCGGGGGGCGCGGCAAAATTTCCCATCCCGCAGGGATTGCTGGCAGGAAGCAATCTGGCAGGCAACGTGTTTAGAGGAGACTAATGTCTCAGAGCCACTGGACCATTTAATTGCCAATAAATGCAGCCCACGTGTAAATAATTATGGAGACTCAGAAACGGTGTCGTCTTCGGTGAAAGGAAGGAAGCGGCAGCCTGAAAACTCCCTGTGGCAAGTGTGTCAGTGAAGATTCCTTGCTAACAGGGGAGGAAGGAGTGCCAACGAACCAGCCCAGGTATCTCCCGGCGTTGCTTTGGGCTCGGGGTGGCCCCGGAGGGCGACGGTCCCTGCCGGGGTAAGGAGCGCCAGGCTCTGCCCTTGGCTGTGTTCAAGGGCAAATCTTAAAAATTCAGCCTTTTGCCAGATTAAGCTTTGCCCGTGCTCTTGTTGCACCCCAGCGTGATTATTGCGCTAGCCTTTTTTGCCGTGTTTTTGGGGATAAAGAGCTACGAGGATCTCCGTCCAAAAGTTGGGACCTTTATCAGCATCATGCACACGCTGGCAGAAAACGCCGAGTTTCCCTTCGGAGCCCTGGTAAAACCCGCAGCGACCCTTCGTCCCCTTACCAAAATACTGATGTCCCCATCGCCCGGTTCTCTCCTGCTGCACTCACGTTTCTCTTTCAAATCCTCCTTTTTCAGGACGTTACCGGTGCCGGGCTTGCCGGTGAGCTGACCCCAGCGCCTGTCGCCTCCGTGCTGCTCTGGCGTCAATCTTCTCCATCTGTTAGTTTAAATTCGGCCTCCCTTGGGCTAGATGCAAGCAAACAAGCTGAATTTTGGCAAGCGCGGGGGCTAGATGCTTCCTTTCCCTGCCCGCGGGTANCATCCAAAGGTTCCCGAATGTCAGCAATCCCAGGGGCTTCTCAGGGCTCCTGCTCCCTGGGGGGGTGGCAGGATGAGCTGGGTATCAGCGAGCGATACGGAGCGGGTGCAGGGGCTGGGGACGTGAAAACAGCCCGCGAGTGGGAGCGGAGCTTTGTACGCACAAAGTCTTTGTATTTTCTGGAACATCAGGTTTTCCTTAAAGGTTTTCCTTTAAAGCAGCTTTATGTTTCGTGAATTTAATTTCGGCTGAATATGCGATGATGCAGAGCTTTCTCTCCGTTAGCCACTTCGTCCTTATCTCTCCCATTCGGCTGTGACCTCGTTTATCACGCGGCTCCAGTTTCCTTTTATTCTGGCACTGGAGCTCACAGGAAAACACCGGCACGTTGCTGGCTGGGAAGCAGCTAGTGAGGAGTCACCGTCCGCCACCGAAAATTCACCCTTGGACCTATTTGCATTCCAGTAAATCAGCATGGTACTGTACATCTGCTAAAAAAAAAATCCCCAAAAAACCACATCAGCTCGTTCATGCTGCAACTTTGCCTGCAAGGAGTGGGGCTTCAGAGCCGTTTGCGGAAGGTCGGGGGCTGACTGGGAAGGCTGGGGCAAGTCGGGGGCTGACTGGNTGCGCTAGCCTTTTTTGCCGTGTTTTTGGGGATAAAGAGCTACGAGGATCTCCGTCCAAAAGTTGGGACCTTTATCAGCATCATGCACACGCTGGCAGAAAACGCCGAGTTTCCCTTCGGAGCCCTGGTAAAACCCGCAGCGACCCTTCGTCCCCTTACCAAAATACTGATGTCCCCATCGCCCGGTTCTCTCCTGCTGCACTCACGTTTCTCTTTCAAATCCTCCTTTTTCAGGACGTTACCGGTGCCGGGCTTGCCGGTGAGCTGACCCCAGCGCCTGTCGCCTCCGTGCTGCTCTGGCGTCAATCTTCTCCATCTGTTAGTTTAAATTCGGCCTCCCTTGGGCTAGATGCAAGCAAACAAGCTGAATTTTGGCAAGCGCGGGGGCTAGATGCTTCCTTTCCCTGCCCGCGGGTATGAGGACAGGACCGTAAGCCTTGCCTCTGGTCTGTGCCAGGGTCACCGCGCGTGTTGCCAGCCTTGTGCACCCCGGGGGTGTCTCCGTCCCCCAACGTCAGTCTGGAGGTGGGGGGGGGATGTTCATCAGACCTTCGCACCCCGAAAACGCACCGGGACTGTGGGCTGCGTCCGGGCACCTTGCCCAGTTTGTGGCATCTCACGTGCCCGGGTTGCCATAGTTTTTGTTAAGCGCATCCCTCCATCCCGTTGATTTCCTAATTTCAGGCACACCAGAGGTTATTTGCAGCTGGATTATGGGGGGGGTTTCGGTCGGCAGTGGGAATTGGCAGAGCTGCCAAATTCTCATCCAGATTTTAGTCCGAGATGCGAGGTCTGCGTGGCAGCGGGACTCNATGGTACTGTACATCTGCTAAAAAAAAAATACCCAAAAAACCACATCAGCTCGTTCATGCTGCAACTTTGCCTGCAAGGAGTGGGGCTTCAGAGCCGTTTGCGGAAGGTCGGGGGCTGACTGGGAAGGCTGGGGCAAGTCGGGGGCTGACTGGGAAGGCTGGGGCCGATGCTGGGAGGGACCACGGCTCTCTACGCCTTCCTGGGCGGAGGGATGGAAATCGGGGACCTGGGGCAGGGAAACGGTGGATTTTGCAGAGTTGAGCTTCATCTGCCCCTTCTGCGTCTCCACCGTGGGGACGTCTCTCTGGTTTAGACGCCTCCTCCACCCTCGGTCGTCCCCACTGCTGTGTCCAGAGGTTTGCAGGGGAACGGGGACTATCCCTCCCAGAACGGGACTGGATTTCACCAAATTTTAGGTGGTTACAAGGGACGGGTACAGCTGAACGGGCTCTCCACAGTCTTTTTATGGCCAACGGAAGAAGTGAGCACCTCCAGAGCACAACATCTGGACAGGTTTAGACACCCAGAGCTGAGGCTGCTTCCAACCAGGTCTACGAGAGCTCAAGCCAAGCACCTGCCAGAGAGGCCAAATTTTGGAGAGAGGTATCTGCGGCTGCGTAGGCACAAGGTCTGTAGTGTGGCTATTGCCGTGTAACCGCAGCGGGGCTCAGAGCAGCGCTGGAAGACCTCCACACCGCTGCGTTTTGCCTCCTGAAGTTGCCCTGGTGCTGTTCTTGGACGAGGAGGGGTGTCACCAGAAGAACCCCCCCCGCTGCCACCTCCGGAGGAGCCGCGTCGGTCCAGCAATTTGGCTTTTCCCCCAGGGTTGGTGGGTTCCTATGGCAACAGAGAGCCGCTCGCCGCAGCTTTTACCTTTATGACAATAAAAGAGCGCTCAGACTCATTTTCTGAAATTAGTGCCAGTCACCCTGCACGCTGCGGTGCCGCTTGCGTGTCGTCAACATGATTATACTAATGAGCAGCCAGTACATCGGCCAAAGCGGACCAGGGGCTGCAGCGATGACCCGTCGCCTGGGACCCCACAGTCGTAGGACCCCATGGGGGGGGATCTGCAGGACAACCCCGTCCCTGCTCCAGTAAATGCCTAATTATCCCCCCCGTAAAGGTGGATATTAAAACACAGAAAAAGCGATGCTTTGGTTGTGGGGGTTTTTGGGGGGCGACTCCCAGCGCGGCTCCATCCTTGGCTCGTGGGAGAGCCCCGGGCGGTGGCGCCGAGCCGGCAGTGCTTTTGGGGATGTGGCTGTAGGTTTTTGGGGACTGGCACAAGGCACCCCCTCTCTCATCGCCAGCTTGGGGAAAAATGTAGAATTAAGTATGGCAAATGCCAGATTTTGCTTTGCGAGAGGACGTGGTGACCGTGGAGCATAATTAAGGAGCTTTTTGCCATCTGCTATGGGAGCTGGATGAAGGGTAAATTAACTGAATGAAAAGTAAACCGGGGTTTAAGAAATCTTCATTAATTTGCTGCAGCAAGAGCTTGCTATGCTTAGAGAAATTAAAACGTGAGCTCTCAAAATCATCTTGCAGCGAGCTGAGGCGGAGGAGATACCGAGGGAATACGTAGCGAGGCGGAAATGGGTACGTTCATAAATCAGCTGCGGCACTTGCAATAATTCCCCACTGCTGAGGGATCCAGCAGTTCACGGAGAGGGAACGTCCACGTGGAGGTGTTCAGTTTGCCTGATCCAAGGAGATCCTGGGCGTTTCCCCACTGCCCTTCCTGTGTGGCGGAGGGAAAGCGGGATTCGGCCGGTCTGAGCCGAGCGCTAACACAGGGGACGGTGTCTGACATGGGCATGGACCACGTGCCCGCTGGAAATTGCCACCTGCCGAGTTACCAGCAGCGTTTTTGGTTTCAGCCCTCAGAGGGTTTATCATCGGAGGCTCAGAGCTTTGAGTTAAACAAAATTATTTGCTTGAGTTAAGCAAAATAATTATCCTAGCTCTTTGGAAAGCAGGCTTTTAAGCGTTGGCAGAGGCAGCGGGGTTGGGGAGGAGCACGGGCTGGAGGAAGTCCATTTTGCAAGGCAGCAGCAGAAGTTCGAGGTATAAAAATAGGCTATTCTATACATTGTTTTAAACCAAGCTGGGTATTTGGATGCTGTAATGCCGGGTCGGTGCTTTGCCTGCAAGCGCTAGGTTGAGTTTCCAAGGTGATTATCCACAAGCCCCGCGTGAGCCCTGCCAAGGGCTGAGCCTCCAGGGCTGCGGTGGTGCCCAAGGCGGTTCCCAAGCCCTGAGTCCACCGGGCAAAATAAGGAGGAAAGAGAAAGTGGTGGCAGAATGGCTCGTTGTTAGAAGGCTGCTCGGTGTTGCCTTTTGCACGTCGTGTTTTTCGTTCTCCTTAAGGTATAAGAGACGTTGAGGGCGGTTTACACGAGCTACATGTTTAATGTTGGTAGAGCACATCTCTCCACGTAGCATCAGCTCTCTCCTTCTGCCATCCAACTTGCTGCCATCGGAACAAGCAACAGTTCATCCTTCTCAGCTCTTTAACCCCATTTATTTTAAAATAAAGAATATCTGTGGTGTGGGGTTGGCCACCGCTGGCTCCGCCGTGTCCTTCGTGAGAGGTGGGGGAAGAGGATGGGGGCCGCAGGGATGCGGAGGTGAGCAGAGGGTCTTGCGGTAGCAGCAAGGAAAGCAATTGCCGCGTTAATGAGGCTAGGGAGAAGGCTCTGCTCTGAGCCAGCTCTTCTTCTGGGGAGAGACTTTCTTTTTATCGTTCCTGAAGTTACGGTTTGTTCGGACACCGGTTTTAATGTTTTGTGACGCAGCAACGAGCAGGACTTCTGTAAGAGATGGTGGGAAGCTGACCTCAGGCGCTGCGTAAACAACATTGATGGTTGGTAGGAAAAAATCCATTGGAGTGAAAGGGCTGAGCTCCCTCTGGGAACAGGCTGCCCTTCCCCGCATCGCGGCTCGCTGGGAGAAACCCCCGCGCTTGCAGGAGAGGGATGCTCAAGGACTTTGGAGGACACCAGGAGCGCTTGGCACTATGTGAGTTCTACAAAGCACGTCTTTGCTATCACTCCCTTTTTGTGGAAATGCCGAGACCGTAATTATAAGCTGTCACTGAACTGCCTGGCAATATTGTACCGGCAGGTCGGCGTTACGGGCTGGGGTTACGGCAGTCCTCGTGCCTTCAGTGCGGTAACTTCAGTGGGCTGAGCTGAATGTTGAGGATCCGTCTACTCGGGAAAGCCAAACTGCTTTTGGTGGATTCGATGTGCCGTATGTGCATATACTGCTTATAACAAGTTGTTGTTGGTTTGGTTTTTTTTTCCTGGGAAATGCTTCTTGCAGTAGGGCTTCACTAAGCTAAGCGTTGCCGGAGCTCATAGGAGCTCTTTTTTTAAGAGGAGACATCCCTGTACCACTAGCCATCTTTCATACCTAAAAAACATCGCTGTGGTGATTAAACCTCCTAATCCAGTCTGAATAATACTAGAAGAACACCTTCAAAAAGGGTCTGCTACTTGATAAAGATGCACGAAAGGATGGGTTTGAAAGAAAGAGTGGGTAAGAGGGTTCAGACTAGGACACCCCCTCCCAAAAAAAAAAAAAAAAGCAGGAAGAATGAAGATGGATCAGGGCTTGGGATCGCCCACCCGATGAGCTGGAAGCATTCCTGCTGCCGCAGTGATGAATATCCTTATGAAGCTAAAACCCCTTGTGACGGCACCGTGACCGGCACAGCCACGGCAGGCGCCCGTCGGGGGATGCCCGAGCAGTTTGACGAACCGCAGCAATCTCCGGCCACCAGCCCTGGCCACCAGCTCCGCTGAGGCCACCGCAAACCCTGCAGCGAGGGTGACTCAGCTGCGTCAGTTAATAAGTAATGAAATAAGGAGCCCATAATGAGTGTTTGTTTTGCTCGGTCCTCAGAGTACAATAGAAAACTCCTAGCAATAAATGAAAATAGCGGGGCTTAATGAGCGGAGCACTGCGTTCTTCCTTCTTGGCCACCGAACTGCACGCTGTGGCTGCAGCCTGTGCTTTCAGGGTTGTTACCTTTTGCCGAAAATAGACTTGCCAACAGTTTCCATTAGGTCCCCTGGACAAAAGAAGGCAAGAGGTGGTGTCGTTAAAGTGAAAATGTTTTCCTGCTGCTCTGCCCCATTATCTGTTCAACTTCCATACGGTATGGGGAAAAAAATACCCTGTAAATTCCTACCTTGAAGTTGCCTGGGTAAGAAATGGGAGATTTCTTGCCTGTGTCAGATTGGCTTCAGATTCATGAATTGGGGCAAACCAGAAGGAAAAAAACCACTTTTTTTTTTCCACCCCCCTTTCTCAGGTGGCTGCTTTGGCCAAACTCTTCTTCCTTCAGTGGCTTCGTGCCGCAGAGCGCTGCACACCACCTCTCCCAGCTCCAGCCAAGCGGCCGTGTCTCTGCAGGAACATAAACGAAGTAAGAACTGCTTCTCCAAAGTACAAATATTTAAAGTTTGTCTTCCTGATTCCTCACGAAAGCAATTGCTCTCTAACCACTTCCTGCAGCAACCTCTCAGCCAAAGCTCGTGCTTGCAGGGTTTCCCCAGTGCCACCACCTCTCCCACCAGGCTTCGCCCAAGCACCATAAGTCACCAGCCATCCCCATCCCCCAGCACCTCCATCCATCACCAAGAGTACCTGGAGCAACCGGGAAGACACACGGCTCTTGTTGCCCAGAAATAGGCCTTTTAGAAAGCCGTTGGAATATTTTAAGCTCTTATCTTCGCATCCCAAGGCCATGTGGGATGGTCTTTCCACTACCGGGAGACGCACCATCGCCTTTTGGCTGTCCTGGAGCCAGCCTTTTTGCAGACCTCCATCTGTTTTTTGGAGCGGAACAGTGATTTAGCCAAATTTCCCCTCTTTTAGGTGTAGCTGTATTTAACTTATTCTGGAGGTGGTTTGACTTTCTCTTTCTGAACTCTTGGAAATCTAAGATCCCTTCGGCCGAGCCCCAGCAGGTCTCCTTTCTCCTCAGCTGAGCCATTAGCACATTATTAACCCGGTGAGGGATAGAACTCCATGTACTTTCAGCGCGAAGCCTTCTTGTCTGTTGAACGGTACAAACCACATGGAAACACAGAAGGCAGTAACCGTATTTCTTGTTACAAATCTCAACATGAGACGAATAAATCCAGCTCCTTCCTAGTTCTTGATGGAGATGGGATTCATAGGTTATGAGCCACCCTGGGCGATGCTGCGTTAGGTGCAGCTGAACTCTGAGCATCTCTCGGGGGTCCCTCTGGGTTGGAAAGGCAGAAATAGCAGCGTGTTGAGATTTGTATGTGATGGCAGTTGGTCATCCCCAAATTACTCCACATGCTTACCTGGAAGGTGTTGCCTACCCCAGGTTTTCCAGTGTCCCCTTCCCTCCCCAGCCTTTAGCTCTGTCTGAAATCCCAATTGCTTCCTCAGCTTTGCTGGATTACGAGGTACCAGTGGGAGATGCTATTATGGTTTAGTTTATCCGGATTTCAGAAGCAGTGCTGGCCCTTTCACAGCTCACCCTGGCAATGCAAGATACTGGCTTGCTGCCGAAAAGATGACACTGGTAATATTGATGGGGGGAAATGAGGTTTGAGATAGGATCAAAGATGTTAGCATCGATTTGCTGAGTGTGTTGCTCAGTCTGCAACATGTTTCTTGTCATCCTACTGTGACCTAGGGAGTAAGGAGCTGGATTCTGCTCTGATATTTAACAGCCATTTCAAGAATACCTACATCGGTGGTTCCCAGAGGAAGAGCCGTGACTCCGAGGAACACCAGGGCAGCTACAGGTGATGGGAGCAATTGCTGAACGTGCCTGTTGAGCATGTTCATCCCTCCACAGCTGTACACTGCGGAACGGCATCTCCTCAAAGGCTTCGTAATTCAATTATCCGAGAGCTCGTGCCTGCAGGGGACAAACCAGAGGACCAGGCCAGGTGGGTGGAGGACAGTAACCCAACTGTGTGTGGTTTGGGGCTGGCAGTGAGCTCAGCGACTTGCCCAGCAGCTTTCTCCAGGCAGGAGGTGTGTGGTGCTGAGCAATCGGGAGGCAGCTGGGGCTGGCAGCGGTGGGCAAGGCCGTCTGCATGCAGCCCGACCCAGCCAGCGTCCTCCACCAAAAAGAATGACTCGTTTTTCCCCGGGGTAAATTACTTCGTATTTCTGTAGAAAGTGGGAGCATTCCGGTCTGCCAAGTCCCACAGGGTCTGGCAGGGAGCAAAGTGCTGGAAGAGGAGCTTGGCAGCGTGAGATGGTTCAAAGCCAATTTGGCTGATGATGCCAGCTACGCAGAAATGGGGCCAACTGGCTTCTTTAGGGGTGATCTCCTGGAAACTCCAGCCCTTCTACTGCCTGAGCCTCTTGCTTAGGACCCTCATAATCCTTAGGCACTGGGGACTGTAAAAAGAAGAAAAGATTTATTGTTTATATATGACTCTTCTCTCTTTACCTGTACTAGATGAGGAGAAATGACTCCCAGAAGCAAGTGCCGGTGGCCAAGGAACGAGCATCCTGGATGGCATTGCTGGTGGAGCGAAGGCAAGACCTCAGGCTGTGATCTCCCTAGGTCAGGGTTAAGACATGCCAAGGCCACAGAGATTCATTTCTGGCAGAGAAAAATGACACATTCAAGCCTAAACAATGAGGGAACAGCTCTTCTCACCCGGTGGAGCCCCAGTGAGAAGTCATCGTCGCCATGAGGGACCCTTTCCTGGACCTCTCCCACCTGAGGGCTACTCAAGGCTCTCCATGGCCCTGCTGCTATCCCAAAGGGGATACTGTCCCAAAATCATTGCGTAGGGGACAGATGAGGTCCTGCCAAAGCAGTCTGTGCCTCCTGGAGGCAGGGAGGAGGGACCATCGCTGAACCTGCTGACTGTATTGGGGAACACCAACAAGTTGCTAGAACCAGACCATTACTAATTGAGGTCGACCACATACATCCTTGACTATCCAGCATGCATAGAAGGTGATTCATCTTTAGAAAGAAGCCATCACTCCTTATTTCTGCAGAAATTGCTCATCTCAGCCATTCCCAGGGTCTCTGGGAGCGAGCAAACCTCTGGGAGCCTGACAGCACCACGCTCACCTGAGTGATGATTTGTGCCAGGACAAAACAGGGTCAGCTTGTGTCTGCGACGGGGCTCTTGTGGAAGCTCTTCACTTCTATTGTGTGACCATCTTGCAGCAGTTCCCACCTCTGTAATAACTTAACGGAGCCGGGATGGGTTTATTTTCATTTCTCTGTGATGGGGGTAACAGAAGCAAAAGCAGTGGGGCACCTCATTAGCCTTCCCATCTCTTCCCCATCACTAACTGCTTCTCGTTCAAGCTGACCGTTGTCTCCGAGGGATTTTGGTCATCGGACTTTTCCATTGACTTCTGCTGAGCCCCAGGTACTTAAGCGTTACTGGGAAACGTATGGCCTTTGCCTCTGGGGTTGGGTGGGGCTTTGAGCTTCAGCCCAAGCTGAAGAGATGGGGGAGAAAGGGGGATCTGTGTTTGTCTGCGCATGGGTGGCTCTTCACCAGCACCAGCCGGCGAGGGACCCTGCTAGGTCCCCCCACCACTCGAAAACGTGCACCCCCTGCTTCAGCTGACCCATCGCTTTGCTTTTTCAGCATCCAGGGGAGCATCGCAGCCCTGCGCCGTGTCTTTTGACACAGCCGGCCGCGTGTCCCACTGCCGTGATGGACAATGGGCCAAGGCAAACAGCATTTCCACCAGGAAGAGCGTGACATTAAAGCAGCGTTTAAATCAGCTGCCTGGCATACAGCTGGGGAAGCCTGGCCGCCTGCCCCGGACCTCCTCGGGGGCTTGGCCGGCGAGGAGCCTTTGCCTCTCCCCCCGCGGTGCGGAGGAGAGCACAGGAGCTATTTATTCTGCAGCGCTCGGCGCTCGCCGTTAATAAGAAAGTCAAACTGGAGCTCAGAGCCAGGAAGAGTCTTTAATATGAGACAACAGCTAAGCAAACAGACATCAGCGGAGAAAGCTGAGGCAGGAGGGAGAGGGATCAGCGTGTCTATCCGCTAAACGTGCTTGGGCAACCACTGGTTTTGAACCGAACTTCTTGGGAAGGAGAGGACGGATATTTCAACTTCAAAATGTCCAAATACCCACCCAGCTGCAGCCTCTGCTCCTACGTTTCTTAATTCCCACGTTGTTTCTTAATTCCCACGTTATTTCTTACCTCCAGCTGTGGCCAGGAGCCCCCTGTAGGGGTGTATGTGTATTTCCCTGCTGCTGCTGCTCTTCTTAGCTGTGCTTTTTTTATTTCAAAATAGTTAAGTTTGTGAGTAAAGAACAGACCCCTTGGAAAGGTGACTGGGGAGAAAAGCTGCCTTTCTGCCAGGAAAAAAAAAAACCAAACATTACTGGAGGCCTGAGTTGTAGTAACTGTGTTTTTAGCCAAAAGAAGGGAAAATAAGTCTAGTTTACCCATGTACGTGTTGCCGACCTACCTCTTTGGCCTGAACCAAGACCTGAGAAGAAAGAGATGGGCACAGTTTGTACAGCCCGTGAAATCTCTGCTTACAGAGAAATGCAAAAGTTGTTTTACAAGACCTGTCCAGGAAATCAGAAATGAAGGGATCCCTGGCTAGAGTCTTAACATTGTTCTTAATAAACCAGGAAACAATAATAAAATAAAATAAATCAATATTTCCTGAGAATTTTCCAGCCAAGTTCCTCCACGAACAAAATTTGTCTAATGGTCCCAGTTCAGCCAAGGAGGTTCTCTTTTATCGGCTGTTTTGTCAACGGCAGTGGCATTCATCACTGATGACATCAAGACAGAACAAACATAGTCAAGGGGGGGCTAAAACCAGTGGAAAATTACCAGGCTAATTTTGTTTGCTGTGCCTGATTGGAAAACAAAGGAGGACATTTCCAAGAGGCAATTCATGTACACATAAAAAAAATCAGTGATCCTTCATGTACCTTTATAGCTAATGCTACATCTCAATTTGTTCTGAAAGGCAGGACAAAGGATTTCATCATTTGCAGCTGTGCGAGAAACCTGAATGGTAATCAAATAATGGTAATAATACCTTGCATGTATGTAAGCTCTTTCAAATGATAATCTCTCGAGTGCTTTCTAAAGAACGGCACCATAATAAATAATATTATCTTCCTCTTAGAGCTGTAGACATCTAAACAGGCTAAGGCTAAATGGCCTGGGCCCTTGCTGTTGTTAAATCCCTCCGTAGGTTTGTCTCTAATATTTCCCTTTTTGGAGGCCTCTGATAAGAAGGACCTTGTTGGCAGTACCCTTCCACTTCTTAAGAAAGTTTTCCAACTTTCTTACCAGCCCAAGGCAGAGGGAGATGAGAAACGAGTGGGTTTGGGGAGGCCGTGGAGAACGTGGAGTTGCTCTTCCATGCCAGATGCTCAGATGGCCCTGCCCGAAGCCAGCGCTGGGGGCTGCGCTGGAGAAAAAGGGTTGTGACTGGGAGGGTGGTCCTTGGAGGTGCCCTCAAACAACTCACTCTGGGAAGCGGCAGCAGCCTGGGTACCTGAGAGTAAGGAAGAAGCCACCAAGTCACCAGAGGTGGGGGGCACATTGGAGGGTGGGCATGGAGGACAAAACCAGACTAGCTGGAAACAGACAGGCTAAAGTCACATACCGGAACTACTAAAACCACTAATTACATTCAATTTATGGAGGATCATGTGAGCACAAAGAAGATGGCAATCTACCTAAATGCAGTATTACCAGTTTCCAAGTCAATGACAACTCAAAACAGATGATCTTGAATGATCCTGGGTTATCTTCTAGGGGAAGGGAGAGCTACAGGCCACCAAATCTCACTAGAGAAGAGGATTGTGAGGTCTTTAAATAGCTGTCTATAATATGTTGGGAAAGATCTACATAACTGTGAGGGTTTCACTCCAAGGAGTACGTGTTGGAGGTCCCATGCCACTAGCGTTGAAATGTCTTGGGTATCATAGAGAACAATTTCATAAATCAAAAATATTGTCCTCAGCTGAAAATGGATCATCTTGTACCTCATCTTGACAGGTACAAAAGGATAAATCTCAGCTGAGACACATGCAATTGGGAATTGATCGGACATTTGCAATGTGCAAAGACCCCCAACCTGGAGGTCATTACCAGTTTTACCAAATCAACTGATAAAACATTTAAGCAGGATGCGAATTGCAGAGAGAGCTGCTTACGAAGGTCATACCCTGCATTCAAGAGTCTCACACTAATTAAAAAAACCATTTAGCTGTCTAACTTTTGGCTAATTTAGTAGCTCTTCAGCTCCTGGCAACAGGCTGTCAGAAGGCTATTTGCAGGTCATTGCTGAGACCAAGAGCAGCACCACGCTGGCAAGAGCCCTGGCTCATCAACCGTGTTTCAACTGACAAGAGAGTTTGCAAGGAGGCAAAAGTCTTAATAACGGAGGATGGTTCAACAAAATTATCCCTTTTATAGCCTCCGGTTTCTGGTAGCAAGAGCTAACAGTATCTTCTCGAGGAAGCTCTGCAGAATCAGCCCTCAAACATGTTTTCATCACCCGTTTATCTAATTCACTTTCATTAAGTAAACAAATTATGTTCTTCTTTATATATCCAGTTTCTTTGAATCAGAGACGGTGGGTTTCTGGGGTGGTTCTGGATTTATTCTCAGAAGATGCTCGGGTTTTACCTCACCCTCGCAAACCAGTGTTTTCCCATTTCTTGCATGTGATTTGGGGAGATGAGCAAAACATCTCGACGGCGAACGTGGGGTGGGGATTTGTTCTCCTGGTGCTCAGTAACTGCAAATTCTAGCCTAGTCTGGAGACAGGGAGGAGGAAACTTCGTACTCTTTGTAGATCTGTTCTCCGGGATTGAGAGAGAGAGATGTATTTTTAATGAAACAAGTAAATTGTTTCAGATTGTGGGAATGAAGGGGTGGTGGGTCTCCCCTTTCAAAGCCACCCACCCCATCGCATTAGCGCCTCTGAGCCCGAGTTGGAAAAAAAAAAGGACAAGAAGAGCTATTTAGGGCAATTTAAGGGGTTTTAATTAGGAGTGAAGTAATAGAGCTTGTGATGGGAGGAAATTAAGAGAGAAAGAACAGACACTGGGTAACAGCCCCTGATTTCCTCCAGTGCCCTCGGTTCCAAGGAGGACTAATAGCCCAAGGCAGACAGTAAAAATACCATCCTTTTAGGTCAATTAATGCTAAGTGGGAGCAAATAGTAGGAAGCCTGTACAAACCCCAGGCGAGGGAAGGGCTGGGATCCTGCCCCTATTCCTTCCATTTTGTAGATCCATCTGCTGCCTGTTTACAGTTACAAAATTTTTATAAAACACAGAAACTGCGAACTCTGCCCATTCAGTAAATGCCTCTCACACAACCTTGAATTTAGAAGAGGCTTGATTTGACTTTGAAACTACAGGGGTTTTTATCAGTCGGTGAAATTAATGAGAAAAGAAAATGGACCTGCCGGAGAGGGACCTCTTCTTTTCATTTTATTTATCTGATCTTGAACAAATAGTGGAATGTTATTTTCCTCTAAGAAACTTGCAGAGAATTGGCCTGCATTTCTCAGCAGCCTTTGGGAAGGAATAGGTTTGCATCTCTGGCCACGTCCTCCCCTGAAGACGAAGCTGAACATTGACTAGAACAGCAAACTTCGTATGGTCTCCAAAAAACACAGAAGCGTTGACCCTTCAGTGCTCTCAAGACTTGCCGGTGTGGCTGTCGCTATGACACAAGCCCATTTCTGGGTGAAGGAACACAGTTGAGCACTTTTTGCGCTCTGGTCCTTGTCCTTTCTCACAGTGGCTGAATCCATCACACCCATGGGGGACAAGCCCGTGGGGGGACGGGCTGTCACCCCTTTGGGGGACACCATGGACATGGGGATGAGCTTCGCATCGCAGCAGCCGCCCATGATCCCATGGGCCACGACGGCTTCATTAACCCCCAGATCTTAAATGAGACCTTGAGCAGACCAAGTTTGGTCTGTAGCCTGGCACACGGCTCAAAAAGCATCAGTCCTGTCTCCCCGCTCCCACAAACCCCACTCGGGATGAAATCCCCCTTCCAGACGGAATTTTGCAGGTCTTTCCCCACAAGAACCAGACCCTGCATCTTCTGTCATTGCTGCTGGAAAAAAACAGTTGAAGCCAGCGGGGACGGCAGCAGCCCCAGCCTGTCCCAGCTGCATCTCGGTTCTTTCCAGCTGGGTAACAGTTAATGATGGAGAAATCCCTGCACGTGCTCCCCAGGGCACTGGGATAAGGAAATAAGGGCTGACGCCAGAGTGAATTCCTTATTTAAGACTTTACATCGCAAATGCTCAGACTTCTTCGGTTTGTCTTCTCTGCGTCTTTAGCCAAAGGTCAAAAAGATTTTGGTTTGGCTCTTGTTTGCCGTGAGACTAAGCTGGAGGAGAGCCTGGCTCGTAAAGCCTCCAGCGGTGTTAAATACTGCGCGCGCACGGATGATGTTCTCCAGACCGCTTCATCCCACGGGGGGAAACAACCCATATGAAGTCCGGAAAAGCTCCTCCTGCCTCGAAACAACAGCAAGAGCAGGGAAGAGAACATCTGGCGAGGGATGCTCATTCACCCCCAGGTGACTTTGACTTGGAGGGTATGTCAGTGCTTTGGGGTGCGGGTCCCACAGCCCCGGCAGGACCCGAAACTTGTCCCCAGCTTCTTCGTTTGCTCGTTTTGAAAGCAGAAAAATAAAAATCCCCTATCGGCAGGCATGCCCGGGCTTTGCTAGCAAGATCTTGGCACTGGGAGAAGGGGGCGGCAGGCAGAGCGTGCTGCAAGCCCAGGCTGGGCGCGGGGCAGGAGATCCTCCCCCACCATTCCCACAGCACTTAATGCAGCGCAAGAGTCGCCGAAAGGTTTAGCTCAACACGTAGGATAAGTGAAACAGGGATTTGGGGATTTCTGTGCGGCGTTCCGCACCAGGAAAGCCTCCTTCCGGCAGCTCTGCGACCCAAAGCAGCCCAGCCAGGTGGGGTGAGTTTTGGTGGGGAAAGAACAGCCCTGTGCCGCCCTTCCCTCTCTCCTGGGGACATCTGCCTGGCACAGAAAATTGTTCCTACTCAGGACGAGCTTCTATTTATTATTTTTCTTAAGCTGAGCCTCGGCTGAAGAAAACCTCCTGGAGATGCATGTGATCTGTGGGTGCTTTGGTTTCCCTCTGGGGCAGGTGGAGGCGGGGATGGACTTGTCCCGGAGGGAGGGGAGGTCCCAGGAGACCTGTGGGCACCAGGAGGGGATCGGGAGAGCTCCAGCCTTGCAGCACCCGAAAGGAGAGAGGCAGGAAAAGCTGAATTGGGGAAGGGAAAAGGCACGCTGGTCCTCTACCCGAAGGAACTTCCCAGGGCACCCAAGGTCCCCCCCGCAGCCCCCTGAGCACCCACCCACACCAGGACCCTCCTCATCACCCCACCGCTGCCCCACACCATCTCAGTATGGAACTTGTTTTGATATTTCCAATCCAAACCACATAATCCACTACTATGAACACCTATTAGGAGGCTGGATCGATACACCCCTGGCTGCCTGGGCTCCCTTCTGCAGCAGCACTGCCTCTTTTTTATCGCTGTTTACTTTTCCACATTTTTAAGGATTTGAGTGGGTTTTCCTCCTAGGCTTTGAGCCTGATTTTTCCTTGTGTAGCAGAAACCTTTCAAGCCACGTGGCAAAATAAAATAAGCCACACGGTTGAAGAATAGAGCTGCAAGGAGCTCCACGTTTCTGCTTAGAAGAGGAGTCAGAAAATAGAACATGAAAAGG
Source organism: Burhinus bistriatus (assembly GCA_013397275.1). Classification (NCBI taxonomy): domain Eukaryota; kingdom Metazoa; phylum Chordata; class Aves; order Charadriiformes; family Burhinidae; genus Burhinus; species Burhinus bistriatus. Next base: position 448,403 of record VYXH01008708.1, on the reverse strand, counting down.
CACATGATTTGTGCTGTTTGACGCTGGCTACAGAATACAGCTGGAACATGCAGTTTTTTTAATAATCTAGGAAAAATTCTCATGTATTTGGGCTTTACTTTTGCTCTTGATTCATAGGCAGCCGTTGCGCTTGGCAGAGAAGCTGCGTCCCTAAAAGCCCAGCTTTGCAAAGCCATGGGAACCGCCCCGAGAATGTGAGTCCAGCAGAAAATCCGTCCGTCCGTCCTGTCCCAGCGCCGGCTCTGTGCCGCCGCTCTCCCCAGGAAACACTGCCCACAGGTTTGAAACCAGAGCTGCCGGCAGGCGGGCGGCCTCGGCTCGGCCACGTGGCTTGGGAGAGTCAAAATCCAGAGGAGAAACCTGTTTAGTCTGAAATACGTTAATGTCAAAAAGCAACTGTGAGCATTTTGCTGATTCCTACCCGATTCACCCTCGTCAGAGGCTGGCTCTGTGTGTACCAGCAGGACAAGAGGAAACGGGTTCAGGTTGCGCCAGGGGAGGTTTAGGCTGGACATTAGGAAAAAATTTTTCACGGAAAGAGTTATCAAGCATTGGAACAGGCTGCCCAGGGAGGTGGGTGAGTCACCATCCCTAGAGGGGTTTAAAAGCCGTGTAGATGTGGTGCTTGGAGACATGGTTTAGTGGTGGACCTGGTGGAGTAGGGTCAATGGTTGGACTGGATGATCTTAAAGGTCTTCTCCAACCTAAATGATTCTGTGGTTGCAGCTCGGTCGGGAAACCTGAGCCCCACGCGATCGAAAGGGACTGGGTGACTCAGTCACTTTTGCTTATCATTTTTCTGAGCTAATTAAAGGTAGAATTTATCATACCAAGCAGGAGCGGTTCGGTGCCAGCCACCGGCACCGTGTCCAGCCCTTGCTTGAGAAGTGCCGGCGGGGTTTGGCGGGCAGGGTGCCTTCACCAGCACTTAGTCCCAGATTAGGGGGCACTTCCCCACCAGCTCCGTTTTCCCGCGGGAGCCGCAAGCAGCAGAAATGCTTTTAGTAGCTCCAGGCAATTCTGGGCCTTCCCAGGGCCTCTATCGGAACGCTGAAAGGAGAAAAAGCTCTGTTCTGCCTGGGCTGGTGGGAGATGGGACACTCGGAGCTCCTCTTGATGCCCCAGAGCACCAGAGAATAGGTCAAGAAAGTGATGCTGGCTGCAGAGAAATCATCTGGAATGTCCGCGATTGAACAGGAAACCCCGAGTTCAGCCGTGAACAAAATCCAGCTTACGTACACCAGCATTAAAAAAATGGCCTTTAAACTTCGTTACCATTTTTTTTGCTAGGTTTTTGTGCTGCCTGCTGACATTCTGGTATCAGTTTGTTTTTTACGTCGCTAACGGGCGACTTTATTGCACGAGAAGAACGTGCCCCGAGATCCGGGTTTGTGCCTTCTCCTGGGACGCTGGCGCTTCCCCCTCGGCCCCGCAGCTGGTGCGCTCTGCCGGCAGCGTCCCCACCCCCTGCCCCAACGCCGCCTTTCTGGTGGGGAAGGTGGGCGCTGGTGTCCTCCATCCCGTTTCCGCGGGCCAAGGCTGGGCGGTTGAACCAGCTGCTGCTGGTGGTGGTTTGTGGAAGCCAAGCCCGTGGCAGGGACGGAAGGTGGCCAACTTCAGCCGGGGGAGGGGGGTGATATTTGGGGGCTTTGCTGGCCCAGCTGGGGGTGCAACAACCTGGCGCAAGCAAGAAGCAGATTTGCTAGCAAATATGACGTGGCCCGAGGGGCGCGTGGCTGGCGGGGAAGCCACGGGGCTGTGGAGCCCCACTCACCCGAGCACGCACAGCGCCGCCGGCAGAAGCGGCCACTGCCGCTACGTGGTAGCCCATCACGAGCCCCTGGTGGTGTGCTCTCAGGTCACAGCCTTCAGCCCGGGCAGGGCCACCGGGCAGCGAGAACGCAGCGGCTCGGAGGCTGCCCTCGCCCTAGAGACCAATCCTTTGCTGTCGCCGATTTCAGATAGACAGATACGGGGTATTTGTAGCGCCGTAGCGAGACACCAAAGTGAAAGAAAGCTCGTCTTGAGTCATCACCTCGTTTAAAAAAAAAAAAAAAAAAAAAACAA
>VYXH01008708.1:416838-429312 GCA_013397275.1 Burhinus bistriatus | reverse complement strand
GCAGGGCCGCGGGTCTTGCCCCCTCCCGGGGCTGGTGTCACCCGCGGCCGGTGTTGATTCTCTGGGGCTGACAGCCCGCCCTGTGCGACGTGCGAGCTCCGGCCTGTTTCGGGTAGTACAATAAGTGCAGGGCTGCGTTAGAGCGAGGAAAGGCTAGGTTTCGGGGGGGGGGGGTGAATTCCCTCTCTCGGCAGGCCGCCCTCGCCGTGGGATGAGCTGTCTGCCGCCCGGCGCCCTCCTTGCACTCATGGGCCTGCTCTTCGCCAGGACGATGGCCTGGACTTCCAGCGGCAAGACGCACCCCGAGCTGGTCAACAACCTCTACAGTGAGTACCGGCACCGGCGGCCGTCCTCAGGCTGCCGGTAGAGTCTGTTGGCACGTCAGCATAAGGATGAGGAGCGTCCTACAGCGATACGTTGTGATGCTGTTTGTTCTGGGTTAATATTGCCTGCATTTCAGTATTTGTCCCCGTCTGAACTTGTTCTATTTATAATTGGAAACAAGATGTTACGCCAGAAGTGGCAGGGGAGACTATCGTAGAATCATGGAATGGTCTGGGTTGGAAGGGACCGTTAAAGGCCATCTAGCCCAACCCCCTGCCATGGGCAGGGACACCTTCAACTAGACCAGGTTGCTCAAAGCCCCGTCCAACCTGGCCTGGAATGTTTCCAGGGATGGGGCATCTACCACCTCTCTGGGCAACCTGGGCCAGTGTCTCACCACCCTCACAGTCAAGAATTTCTTCCTAATATCTCATCTAAATCTCNAGGGGCAGAATCCCCTCCCTTATCCTGCTGGCCACACTTCTATCTATGGCTGTTCTTGTGCTCCTCTGGAGTGGTAAATGCATGACACCTTTTAAAATGCTGCACAACGTGATGTTGCTCTGAGCCCGTGGATGCTGAAGCATCTTGCAGCCCATGCTTCCCCTCCAGTGCGATGCCCTGGGACTGCAGCAGCGCTCTGGGCAGCGGGCTGGAACGCACCGAAAAATAGCTTTGAATTTCCCCTGCTGCCCGAGCTGTTTTTTCCCCTCTAAGAGTTCCCTCAGAGATGAGGTGTGAAGGCACATTGAACGTTTCTGCAGTCATCGCTCTCAACTTTAGTTTACTCACCATGCCAGTGCTCTTGAAACCTGAACCACAGTCTCCGCTTTCAGGAGTGAAAGTGTGACTCTGCTTATCTTTCATTACGTTTGGCAGCCCCAGAAGTACTGTGGGTGTAAGTCACCATTCTCAGAGAGAGACTGGGCTGAAGGTTGGGACCATAATGAGGTTTAATTTGGTGTAGCAGAAACTGAAAATGATGTACTTCATCTGCGGTTTTGTTTTCTGTCTGTTCTCAGATTCTTAAGATTGAATTCTCCCATTCCACTAACTCCCTGAACTGTACTCCCCCCTTCCAAATCTCTTCTTGCTACAGGATGGAGGATTTAAGTCCTTTCTGTCTCTGTTTTCCTCCTTCTCCCAGAAAAAGGGATAATTAAATCCCAGCGAGTGTTTGATGTGCTGTTGGCTACTGACAGAGGTCACTACATCAAGTATTTCCCGTACATGGATTCTCCTCAATCTATTGGTGAGTACCTTAAGGCAAAGTGTCACTGCTTTTACGGTGTGCGCGTTGACGGTGCTCATCGTTGACGGCGCTCGTCGCGCAGACAGAGGGGCGTGAGGTGGCTCAGCAGGTCCGAGCTCCCCGTGCTAGGTGCTGTCTCCCCAGAACAGCGGCTGAGTTTTACGATGGGTCAGGCAGAGCAAACCCCATCCATGTTTCGGCTGTGGGATCCAAAGGAAAGAACAACACAGCTTTTCCACCTTCACAATGTTCGTTGCTTGCTCCGAGTCCCGCTTAGGGGAGTGGAAGCGAGCAAGCGCAGGCTGTGAGAGCTGCAGAGTGTTTTGATGAACAAGCTGGGGAATGGAATGCTTGGGAGCTGCAGCACTGTGCAGCCATCTCGCGCTCGTTAGTAGTCCCACAGGAGGAGATTTTAAGTCAATGAAGTGCTTTAGTGCAGCAAAAGACAAGCGTGTTTTCATATTTTTAGGGGAAAGTGGGGGATAATAAAGAACTGTTCACATTGGTAATTTTAATCGTCATTTCTTTATCACATAACTTTTGCCACTTGTTTCCTTTTAGGATACAAGGCTACAATCAGTGCACCGCATATGGTAAGGTGAAACTTTTCACTTTTAACAGAAATGGAGGAAATTGTTTGCCATTTTTTCTTTTATTTTTTTTCTTTTTCTAAAATACTAAAGTAGAAAGGTGAAACAGATCCCATGGATGTGATTATTGTGCTTGTTTCTTTAGGCACTGTATATGTGGAGCTTTTTTCTTTTTAAGAAGAGTTTGCCCTATACTCTTTAAGTAGCTTTAAAACTATGCTTAGGCAGGAATTCTGTGTAACTGAGGCTAGCCATTAATGTTGTCCATTTTTTTGCATGAGACCTTTTTTCCTGCTGCTTCACATCTTATTACTGAGCCTCTTCCTAAATGCTGTTCTGCAAAAAAAAAAAATTCCAGATCAAACACTTGAATTTCACTCTGAATGTGTCAGACAAAATGCCAGGTGTGCTGTGTTCAAATCAGAGCGGATAATGCTCAGAACAAGAAAAAGGTTTAGGGGAGGAAACTAAAATGGGGGATGTTTCACACCTCCTTGTACTTGTTGTCCATGCAGCATGCCCATGCACTGGAATTGCTAAAGGATCAGCTTGTGGAAGGTGCAAAAGCGCTGGATGTTGGATCTGGAAGCGGATATCTTACAGCTTGCTTTGCCAGGATGGTAAGCTCACCAGACTCTGTTTCTAGCCAGTAGGATGCATCAGGACGGGTGGCTTGCCATAGCCGGCATGTGCTTTTTGTGGGCAGAGAAGGGAGTTGGGGGAAGGGGTAAGCTCTTCCCAGAGCAGCTTGCAGTAAAAACAAACACAGTTGGTTTTGGAATCTAAATGGCTGCTGTATCTGCCGTGGGATGTTTTGTATGTTAACCCAGTTCAGATTGAGAGGCGTGTGTTAAGCTACTGTTGAAGTCCCTTGTAGGTTCTTTTTAGTTTGCTTCTTAAGTAGTCACAGTCTGTTTCTTTGTTTTCTGAACTCCTGAAATTACTTTCTCTGAAGTGCTAGAGAGCTGGTCAAGCTACTCTTCTCGGGAGGTTAGTTAGTCAAGAACTGGCCCTGCCACGGAAGCTGCTAATTCTGCCAAATAATTATTTCTCTGGAAATGAAGGATTACTAGGAATACCTGTAGGCAGTGTCTGTGTATCCCTCAGGTAGCTAATATAACTGGGACTACTCAGCCTTAAAACCAAGGGGCAGAGTATTTGCACCTCCTGTTCAGAAGCTCTGCTTTTAAGTTTCTTCCTGGAAATTCTCCACTACCCACAGTAACTCGTCCTATAAAATACATCTCTCAACCTTATAGCGGGTATTAGGTGTTTGTCTGCTGTTTTCCTTCTTAGATGGGCCCAACAGGGAAAGCTGTGGGCGTAGAGCACATTAAAGAGCTGGTACACGAATCCATCAGAAACGTCCAAGAAGATGATCCGACGTTGCTCAGCTCTGGCCGTGTAAAGCTTGTGGGTGAGCTCTCTGGGATCCTGATGCTTGTTCCCTCCTGTGAATGTGCATTCGCTCCGGCCGCCTGCAGAGCTCTGCTTCTCCAAGCAGTTGTTCCAGTTTGTGTTGATGTCAGAAACCACTGTGCCGCACTGACCTGAACACGACGGTGTAAACAAGTAGTATTTAACGTTACAAGCAGTCTTGCCATACACCTTACTTCCAAGTGTGTAGTAACGATCTTAATCTGGTACGAGACGCTCTTCAGAGGAGAGCGGTTGTACGGCATCTGGGTTTTAGTTTATTTGAACGGGCCTGCACACACTGCTGTGGTTTTTTGGGAGGGATAACTTGAATCAGCTCTTCCTGTATCTGGAATCTCAGGCCTGCACAAAGCCACTGTGTTATTGAAAGGCCCTCCTGGCTTTGACTGTTCCTTCTTCTAGCATGGCTCAGTTCCAGAAATCTCTCCCCTTTTCAAAAAGTAAACCAACAAAATTCAGATTCCCACCACAGTCTTTTTACAAAGCTTTCATCATCTAGATTTCAATTGGAAGGATAGAGGAACAATTATTTTTGCCTGTAGTTGTTATCAGAACAAAAGTCTTTTCTGCGTGCTCTTTCCTCCTGTAGTTGGAGATGGCAGGCAGGGATACCCCGAAGAGGCTCCTTACGATGCCATTCACGTTGGAGCGGCAGCAGCAACTGTTCCCAAGGAGGTAAGAGTGGTCGTGCGGGATGTCTGTTGCTGTGGGCTGCTTGCATCAGTAGCTGTGAAAAAAACTAATCATTAGGGAACCACTGGAAGCTTCTTTTTCTGTCTGATACGGAGCTGGCAAGCTCGTGCTTTTCAAGGTGTCATGACCGTCACAGTGTGGCTTATTTTTGTTGTCTCTCTTTTTTTTTTTTCTTTGGCTGTGCTGATTCCGATTTCTCTGCTTGCCAGTTGCTGAATGAATTGAAGCCAGGAGGTCGGTTAATACTGCCTGTTGGCCCTGAAGGCGCAAACCAAGTTCTGATGCAGTACGACAAAACCAGTGACGGGCAGATCGTCGAAACGCAACTGATGGGTGTGATCTACGTTCCTCTGACAGATAAGGAAAAGCAGTGGCCTCGGTAAAAGTTTGCTCTCCCTCGAGGATCGTTTCTTCCTCACAGCTGTCTCTGTGAGCTTGCTGGCCATGACTGCTGGCTTCCCTGACAGAGTCCCGGATTCCTAGCAGATGCCGTTCGTAAGAGAGAGAAGAAAGAGGCTGGGCTGTGGTCGGGCACAGCAGGAGGGCAGGATGTATTTCTGTAGATAGGGCTCGCAGACCCAGGACTCAAGCTTTGCTTTTTTTTTTCTTTTTTTCTGGAGCCTCTGCACTTTCATAAACAGCGTATCCGTGTTGCTGCTGTCGCTGAACTGAAGGCCGCGAATAGTAACTGTTGGTTTTTCTCTGCCTCAGGGAGGAATTCTGATGGACGGATGGATGTTTCTAAAGTGACCTCAGAAAGCTCGTGAATGGGACTGGTGACTGTAGATGGTCTGCAGGGTTTTGCTTTTTGAACGGAAGCTTTCTCAGCGGACGTGCTGGCGAGGGCAAGTTCTGCTTTCGCAGAGCTCGTTACGGAGGGATGGAGAAAAGGATGTTCCTCCAGCAGCAGGAGCAGGGGGAGCCTCTCGGAGGCCGTGTCTGCTTCCAGACAGTGAGTGGATCCGGATAACTCCGGCTCTCCTCTCTGATAAGCGATGTAGGTAACATCTGTTCACAGAGAATTCCAAACACAGACAGGAATACTTAAACCATCACTAAAAATACTCTTTAATATTGATTACTCTGCCTAATGCTTGCAGAAAACAAGACGTAATTACTGTTTCAGAGCGGCCGTCTACCCTGATTTGTCAAAGTTTAATTACGAGAGCGTGTTCTCCTCCTGTCTTGCATGGACTAATTTAATTGCTGGTAGCAACACTGGGAATTTTGGGGTTAAGGGGGATCCCGGTCTGGCTGGGCGCTCGGGGGGTTCCCAGCACGTGGTGGGTGGGCGCAGGGAGGTGTGAGGGCTCTGCTGGGATCGCTGGGAGCTCCATTTTCCTATTGTGTCACCGCTTTCCCTGACTTTATCCGTCGCCCGAGGCTCCGGATTTCCATGGGATTTTCTCCCTTTTTTTTTTTTCCTCCCCCGCCCCCAAGAAAACAGAATTAGCCCTCAAAAAAGTAAGAACTGTGTATCCTTATGAACTGCTCATCAAAAAATTCTAAAGAATTTCATATATCTCCTAAATGGTGAAGGCATGAAATAGAAAAATGGTAGAAAATCCGATTTTTTTTTTTAATTATTGCCCTCAAACGCGGGCACCCCCCCTTCCCGCGCCGAGCCCTCGCTGGAGGCGATGGGGGGGGCGTGGCGAGCGCGGGAGGGGGGCGCAGCCTCGCGGCGATTGGCCGCCCCGCCTCTACGTCACGCCATGCGGCGCGCCGGCGCGCCGTGGGCAGCGCGGCTCCTCTCCCGCCGGGGCGGCGGCAGCATGGCGGAGCCGGGCCCCGGGGAGAAGGAGGAAGCGGCGCCGGCCCCTAAGAAGCGGCGGCTGGCGGGCGGGGAGCGCTACGTGCCGCCGCCGCGGAAGCTGAGCACGGGGGTGAGCTTCGGCCCGGCGCACTTCGCCGAGACCTCCTACTACTTCGAGGCGGGGCTGCGGAAGGTGCGGCCGTACTACTTCGATTTCCGCACCTACTGCAAGGGCCGCTGGGTGGGCCGCAGCCTCCTCCACGTCTTCAGCACCGAGTTCCGCGCCCAGCCTCTCGCCTACTACCGGGCCGCCGCCCGCGCCGGCCGCCTCCGCCTTAACGAGGAGCCGGTGCGCGACCTGGACATCGTGCTGAAGGTGGGCACCCCCGGGGCTGGGTGCTGCTGGGGCCGGGCGTGGTTTCATGGAATGGTTTGGGTGGGAAGGCATCTTTAAAGGTCATCCAGTCTAGCCCCGCCCCCCCTGCCCTGGGCAGGGACACCTCCCACCAGACCAGGTTGCTCCAAGCCCCGTCCAACCTGGCCTTGAACACCTCCGGGGATGGGGCAGCCACAGCTTCTCTGGGCAACCTGGGCCAGGGTCTCACCACCCTCACAGTCAACAATTTCCCCCTAAAATCTCATCTAAATCTCCCCTCTTCCAGTTTAAAACCGTTCCCCTCGTCCTATGGCTCCGTTCCCTGATCCAGAGTCCCTCCCCAGCTTTCCTGGAGCTCCTTGAGGGACTGGAAGGTCTCCCCGGAGCCTTCTCTTCTCCAGGCTGAACACCCCCAACTCTCTCAGCCCGTCCTCACAGCAGAGGGGCTCCAGTACCAAGCCCCCATCATTTGTGGCCAGATGGGGTGGTTATGCAGGCTGGACTCACACTAATTGTCTGTCTGTCTGTCTTGCAGAATAATGATTTTCTCAGGAATACAGTGCATCGCCATGAGCCGCCAGTCACTGCCCAGCCTATCCAGATCTTGGTGGAGGACGATGAGGTGGTAGTTGTGGACAAACCCTCCTCTCTGCCAGTACATCCCTGCGGCAGGTTTCGTCACAACACGGTCATCTTCATCCTGGGCAAAGAGCATGATCTGAAGGAGTTGCATACCATTCACCGACTTGATCGCATGACCTCGGGAGTACTTATGTTTGCCAAGACCGCAGAGGTATCCAAGAGGATCGATGAGCAGGTTCGGGAGAGACAGGTGAGAACTAAGGGCTGCAGTACTCGGGGGTCTCTTGTGTGATATGTTCTTGAAACAGGTCCAAAGTCAGCCAAATTTTTGGTCTAATTGAGCACAAGTTCCCATAACAGCTTGCGGTCATCTTGCTCTTCTTACTGTATTAAGCATGAGATACATCAAGAGAAAAAGACTGACTAAAAATGGAATTGATTTTGATAATATTAGATTGAAAGGGATCTTCTTCCTGAAGAGACTGTGCAAACTGACTGGGATTGTACAAACTGGTTAGAGAGTAGTTTTATTTGTAAGAGGAAGTGTGTCAGTCATCTAATACTTTTTAAGTTTTAAAAGTTTTGGGAGTTTTTCTCATTTTTCTAGTGGCTCTTGACCCAGACAGAAGTGTAGCTGTGGAATACTAGTTGCCAAGATTTGCTTCAAGGCTGTAAACTGGAGGTCACTGAGAGATGACTCTTGAGTTTAATATGAGGAAAATAGTTCAGGCTTTTGTGTTCTTGATTTCCCAACTAAGTGGGGAAAGCATGAGAGAAATTTGGCTTTAAATAGCTTTCCTGTTCAGTTGTAATAAAATTTGGGCGGTATGTTGCCTACAAATGTGTTTCATTGAAGAGAAGGAGAGGAGTAGCTAGGATGGGGCTCGGGTGTAATCAGGACAGAGACAGTTTTCTCTTCTGTTTTCTGAGAGTTACTCTTGTGTCTCCCCGTAGCTGGAAAAGGAGTATGTCTGTCGTGTGGTGGGGGAGTTTCCAGAACACGAAGTGGTCTGTGAAGAGCCCATACTGGTGGTTTCTTACAAAGTGGGAGTGTGCCGCGTGGACCCCAAAGGGAAATTCTGCAAAACCATCTTCCAGAGACTCAGTTACAACGGCAAGACCAGCGTAGTCAGGTGTCTTCCGCGTACTGGCCGCACGCACCAGATCCGGGTCCATTTGCAGTATTTGGGGCATCCTATTGTCAACGACCCCATCTATAACATGGAAGCCTGGGGCCCCGACAGGGGCAAAGGTGGCAAGATCGATAAAACGGACGAGGAACTCCTTAAGGCGCTCGTAGAGGAGCATCGTTCCAAACAGAGCCTGGATATCTTGGGTATTTCAGAGGAGGACTTGAACTCCAATGCTGAAAATAAAGACTGTGGTAATTCCAGTGATGGCACAAAGTCTGCGCAGGCTGGTCCTACAAATGAGAACTCCTGCCCTGCCGAGGACACGAAGGATCCCGAGAGAAATGATGTAGCAGCCTGTCCACTGAACTCTGATAGCAACCTGGAAACGCTTGAAAAAAATAAGGAACTTGGTTCATGTGAGAATCAGGATGGACAAACAGGAGAAAAGAGTTTGGAAGAGAAGGACCCTTTATGCGTGGAGTGTAAAATTACAAGGCGGGACCCATCTCCCAAGGAGCTGGTGATGTACCTACATGCCTTGCGCTATAAGGGAGCGGAGTTTGAGTATTGCTCCAAGATGCCCGAGTGGGCAAATGAAGACTGGCAGGAATGACGGAGGACATCTGATGCCTGCAGACATTGCTGGCCAAGATCGCGTCTTGTAAAGACCTAAGATTTGCTTTTCAATGTGGTTGAGGTGAACAAACTGCCCGTGACTGGAGATGGGGTGGGAAGGCTTCGCTGGGGCTGGAGAACTCTCCTGGCTGCCGACAGGCACTGTAAAACAGGAGTGGGAAGATGGGGCTACAACACTAGAATTATGTTGCCCTTTAGTGAACTAGCACTTCGGGCAACAAACGTCACTCGGCACGGCCAGCTTTGCCGTTCACCTCAGCCTGTTGTGGGTCTGCTGTCGGTTATCCACACAGATAATCAAGTCTGTGCACTTCAGAGTCGGTAACTGATTTTCCTTCTGGCCCGCTATGTGATGTTCTTGTATCTTACAATAAGAGCTGCTGGAATGTCGTTCAGTATGCTGGGTGTCGTGTCGTACGCAAAACTATTTTTACTGTATTTTATTGTCAGACGGATTTTAGAACTCAAATGTTATCACCGAGAATGCCGTAAGGTAAAATGGGAGCACTGTGAAGCCAACCCATTTTGTGCTTGTTGTTTGACGGCAAGATAGACTTTGCTTTGAAATTGCTCGTTCAGAATTGGTTCAAATAATGACTTAATATAAAGTTAGTAACTCTAGGGATGGATCTCTTTATATTGGGCCTATTTTTGGAGGTACTAGGCTCCAGATTTTGTCTTTCTGAGATTTGTAAGGAGGCCGATTTAGTACGTTTTTTGCCTTTCTATTCTGCCACCTCCCCTGTGACTTATCTTCTGCCTTCTCAAAAACATCTGGCTTCTCTTCCGAGAACCTATTGATGTCTATCATCTTCAGACTTGAGCAGAAATCCAAAGTAGAGATCAGTCTGCTGACATCAATTTTTTTAATTATTTTCTTTTAAACTGTGCTATAGGCGGGTTGTTTCTGATTGGTGTGGAATTGTTTTTAATACCACTTCAGCGTGACAATCAGCTTTAAAGAAAACCAAAAGCTGTTTTATGAACCAGATGACTTTCATTTTACACATTTTATATTAGCACGTTTCCAGGATGACAAATATCACCATATTTCCTACTCTCATCAGTGTTTACATGGTCACTTCTTGGCCTCTGGGGGGGTCATTATAATAATAATGTTGTCTCAGGTTCTTTTTTACCTTTATTGTTTTTCTCTTTTCCGTATGTGTCACCAGTGGTAATGACCAGCTCCAGTGACTGCTGCGGACAATCAAAACCTTTACCTGGGAAGAGCCATGTTGTTTGAGGACTCTTTGCAGACTGGTTTCGAGCTCCGTAGCTCCGTACCCACCTCTCTGCCTGCCCACCACCCGTTCCTACGTAGGGTGCATGCGTAGTGTTCTACACCTGTAAAATATTAAAGAAGCCTTTTCTAAAGGTGAAGAAAGGAATCCAGAGGAGCTGATACTTTGAGCAAGTGTGGCAAAAGCCTTGCTGGAGTGTGGTCGGGTCTCAGATGACCTCTCCTTGTCATGCTGTGCTCTAGGGAGCTCTAACTGTTTCTTAGTCCCCCAAGACCTGAAAACCACCTGGGGCAGACCTTTTATTACCGGTTTGCCCATTTCGCACAGGTTACTGGAGAACTCCCTGCTTCACAGGTGTCTGTGTGTGGGGTGCTGGGAAGCTGAGGTTGGCCAGGCCTGCAGGAATGACTACCTTCTTCCTCGGCAAGGCTCCTAGAATCACTTGTTGGTGATGTTACCAGGATCAGGACTTGTGTACCACAGCAGAATAAACCAGTGCTTACTTCTTCCATGAGGTCAAAGTAGCCAAGTGATTTCTTTCTCTCCTGGATCATCCAGCTGATGTGTTGAATGTTCCCATAAAAGTTCACTCAGGCTTGAGTTTTGCTTTTCCACATCCTGCCACAGGTCTCTCATGAGTCTAATTTAACCACAGATTAGATTTTATGTTTTTCCTGCCATCATGTATTAAGGCCAGGTCTGGTACTGAGCTACAGGCAGCTTTTTAAACAAAGGAGATAGAAGGTCCCCTGTGTTTGAGAGATGATGCTAAAAACTGGTGTCATCCAGATTTTTCATACGCCGAAATACATATTTCATGTAACTGTAAATGAAACTTGGGCACCTTCAGTGTATAAATAAGGGGTCTGCAGCTGTTACTAGCGTGAGACGCAAGGCAAAGGTAGTAGATTTAGGGGCAACAGTTCTAAATTAGACTTTGAGATGTCCCAAGTTATATTGTCTGGGTTTTGTTTGTTTGGGTTTTTTTCCCCTCTCTGCAAGAAATAAGTATCTGAAAGAGATTTTACTAACTTGTGCCAGTAGATGGAGACTGGGTGGCTGGAGGACCTGATGTGGAGCTGGAGCTCAGTGCTGTGTTTCTCCTTTTTCTGGCTATGCGTAACGACTGCAGTGAGCATCTTTTAGTTATCACACCTTGCTGGTCAAGAAACCCTGGGGCTTTCTGTTTTCAAGATGCTCTGAACAATGAAAATTTAAGGTTGATTTTGCAAGGAGCCTGCCACTAGTTGCATCGTATTTCACTTTATTTCAGTTCAGAGCTGGTGTCCAGCCGATTCGTAAACAAGCACAAGAAGTCAGCGTTTGCTATTTTGCTAATAGGGAAAGTGTTACTGTTAGAGACGTCTTGTGCTAAATTGCCATCTAAGATTATGTCTGAGGTAAACGTCCTGGTTGTAGGGTGATTGTGGGCTTAAAATTACCTGTACAAAGCGTAGGTCCTGGAAGAAGTCCTTTCTCTAGTACAGTTTTATTTTGATAGATCTTTTTATGCTCCAGCAAAGGACCAGGAGGATGTGCATCTTCTGGCAGACTGTGCTGGGAACTTGGCTGTGTAAGATTGACTCAGAATTAACCCCTAAAACATCACCAAGACGCCCATCTTTCACATGATCACCCTTTTCCAGCTGTGTTTTACCTGGTCCGTTATGGGTGCCACATGTGAGGCTCCAGAGTCATGCTCTGGCTGTTCTCTGCACGAGGTTTAGTATAACCTGATTTCCAGAAGGATTTAAGTGTAGTTAAAGCTGCCCAGCGTGTGCCTGGAGGGCTCACGGAGCTGTTCCGGCAAAGGACGTGCGAGAGGCCCCTTCCCGCACGGCCACGACGTGTCTGACCCGGGGAGCAGCCGGTCTCCTGCGCGCTCCGTGTTTCACCAACTTCTACCTCCAAAGTTAACTGTCGCTGGATTAGGCAGAGAGGAAAAGCCTTCCTGTATCTCTTCAATCCCATCGCTTGTGCTTTTTAAATCGTTGCAACTCCACGGAGAGCAAGGCCGACTGCGATAGTTCTTTTTCTAAAGCGAACCTTGACGTGGCTTCCCCTGAGGCGCCGGGGTGGCTTTGGCTGGAGCTCCCTCAGCCCCTCATCTGGCAAATACCGACCCTCGGCTCCCGCTCGGGACCGGGCCAGCCCCAACGCGACACTTTGTCGGCGTTGCAAGGGGAGGTTCCGGAGCGGTTTGTTCCCGGCGGTGGCCGCTCTCTGAGGAGAGGAGAGGGACGGCGGCCTACCCCAGGGGCCGGCGGAGGCCTGCGGCTCTGCCAGGGATCCAGACGCACGAGGCCACGATGCCCCGGGGGGCAGCTCTGCTTCCCCCCTTCTTCCCGTGTAACGGTTGGAATATCAGCCGCGGGCAGGCGGCGGCCTGAGGGGTGTCCCCGGGGGACGCAGGCCCTGCGTGGGGCCTACCCCCGAGGAGCGGCCCTCCCG
>VYXH01008708.1:387036-406778 GCA_013397275.1 Burhinus bistriatus | reverse complement strand
ATTCCGTCCCTTTTTTTTTTTTTTCTTTTTAGTGGCATGATGCGGACAATGCCATTCAACGAACAAATAGGCCTGACACCACCGTCATCTTTTCAGATGAAAATGAAATGGATATGACAGCTAGTCACACTGCAGTGATTACACGTAATCTGAAAAACAATCAAGCTGACAAAACTGAGAAAATAGATATCATGTCATTTCTGGCTGGGTTAAACTCTAATAATGGAAAGGCAGAAATGAGCAAAGAATTTTGTTTTTCCTCTGACCCTACAAACCATTCGTGCCCATCTTTTGAACAGAAGGAAGATGCTACTACTGTAAAAAAAATAAATTTCAATGAATTTTTGATGAGCTTGAAGTCAAATGAAAAGGCACTCAATCCTGCTGAGGGACCTGAAAAAGAGAATGTTTTTTTTGTCCCTTCACAAGTCTCAGAAGACATGGCACGATCGTCTGTGGAATTGGTATATTCCAATGAACCACTGGACACCTGCAATATAACCAAAGTCTTTAGAGGGCAAGATGATGGAATGGAAATGACAAAATGCCAGGCATCTGATGTTAAAGCTGTGTTTTCTGGTATTTGTGAAGCTCCACCAGAGCAATTACTGTGTGCAGATGTTACTGAGGCATTTGTAGATGACGGAATGGATATGACAACTAGTCACACTGCAAAAATGTCTTTTCCCTTCTCCAGTGTTGGGAATCAAAGTCTAAACTTCAAAAAGGATTTCCCATCCACAGAGTTAGATAATTCTACATTAAAGAGAGCTTCTAATCAGCACTTAATTGTTCAGCAGGACCCTCAACTTTGTACAGACAAAAAAATAGTAAATGTTGAAGACAGACGAGATCCTACAGTGCTGCAAAATGTTAAACAAGAGGTCAGAAGAATGTCTGCCATCCCAGGATCCATTTCTTCTGAGACTGTCTTCCGAGGTGATAAAACTGTTGTTTTTTCTAAATGTGATGACATGGAAATTACTGGGAATTATACAGATGTAATCTATAATGACAGTACCAAAGAAATGAACAGTTCACATCATAAAACTTTTGAAAAGCCAGTAAATACAAACTCTTTGCTAGCAGAAAACAGATGTCCAGCACATGGTGACAGGGACATTACAAAGAGTCTCACATCTTTAGATAATCGAGCTTGTGTGTCATATAAAAATAGTGCACTAGAACTATCTTTGGGCTCAGATGAACAAATTGAAACAGTGACCCAAGATCACAAGACTGCTTCAGTGAATGTTGGTTTTGATTCCGGTACAAATTCAGTGTGTGCTGGCGTTTGTAAGAGCAGACTTCGGCACAGACTAGTGAACTCTCAACTTGTCTCCCTGCCAGGTGAGAAGACGGTAATATTCTCAGGAGAAGATATGGACTTGACTAAAGCCTCTGTTGTCAAGGATGATGGAAGGAATGTTGAAAATGAATCTGCTCCTGGAGCGTTCACCTCTGTCACCTGCAAACCTCGTTTTCTTGATAACAGATCTACATCTCTCAATTTAAATGAACAGGAAGAAATGGAAATAACTAAATGCCATGCTGTTGTCATCGATGATCAAAGCAATGGGCTAACTGCAGAAGCAAAACAAACACGTGGTAAAATAATTCCTAGAAAGAACCATAACAAAAATGTCAGTGAAGGTGCAAACTCTTTAGATACAGACAAGGAAAATCATGAGGTGATCAGTATCAATGGGAATATTAAAAGACGCCAGGCTATAGAAATGAATACTAAAGATCTTGAGGTGAGAATGGTTGATGAGAAGCTTGGAAAAACAAACTTTCAGGCAAGCGGTCCAAGTTCCTGTGCAAAGAGCATGCGTTCGTTCCAAGAGCAAAAGAGACAAGTCCCCGAGAATATTGTCACTGACACCTGTGCATTCCTGACTTTGCAAAGTGAAAAAGTTGTTACATTGCAAGCGTTAGAAAAAAACCTTCTAAACGCTTCAGTTTCCTGCACAAATGACAAAATGGGCATGTTTTCAGATGATCAAACCATGGACATAACCAAAACTCATCCTGCTGCCTTTGATGTTGCTCCTATTAATACAGTACGAGAATGCGAGAATAATCGTAATCAAAATAATGTAATATCCAAGCAGCTGCAAACCCAGACCTTCCAGTTTTCTGGTAGTTCTGGTACAGATACCACAAGTCAGACTCCAGCAATAGAACATGGGGATTTGAAACTGAACACAAATAAGCAAACTGTTACTCCTTTGGCTCCAAATGGTTCGTCTATTTCCAGTAAGGAGACCGCTCCCTCTGGAATGAAAGGAAATGAACAACTTGGAACAATATTAGGAATAACTGCAGATTGCCAAAACTCAGACAGGCAAGAGAAAACCCATACTATGAGGGTAGTAAACAAAATATTGCCAACTCAAGTAGATTCTGAGAGAGAGTTTTCAGTTGGTAAAATAGTTTCTTCAGAAGAGGATTTTAAAAATCCTCACTCAGTTGATAGCCTGCGCTTGAGGGGTGCTGAAGAGCCGTTACTAGCCAGCACGTCTGAACCACGTAAGGGAAGTTTCCAGTTGCCTTCGTTTTTAGAAAAGTCAGTTGTGTTTCCTTCTGGTGAAAACATGGACTTGACTGGAAACTGTGCGGTAATTGTTCCTGATTACAATATCAATGCTGCTTTATCAGAAAGAAAAGCAATACCTGGATACCCTGTTCAAGAGGAAAATAAAATAACGTCCTTAAAAAGAGGGGTCACGATGACAAATAGTCAGGAGCAGCCTGCGTGCGATATGTACTATTTGGTACCTGGCAAGAAAATGTTAACCGTGACGGGTTTAAAACATTTGCCTTTTGCAGGTGAGAAAACGACTATCTTTTCAGAAGATGCTGATATGGACATCACCAGAAGTCATACAGTTTCAGCCGACAACAAAATAATTTTGCAGTTTAAAAGTTCAAATGATGACATATCCCTAATTTCTGGAGATAAAACTTGTGTTTTTACCTACAATGATGACATGGAAATAAGTAGACTCGATACTGTTGCAGTTGATAAATCTATGGAAAAGGCTGCATCTCAAGGGATGCTTAACACAGCTAGAAGAACTGGAAGGAAAAGCTTGAAGGGAACAACAGGGGAAAAGACTGTTCTGTTTTCACTGAATGATGAGAATAATGACATGGAGATCACAGAGAGCCATACGGCTGCAATAGGCCATGAAATTGTCTCGCAAAATGAGGGAGGGCTTCATTCTGTCTCTTCAGCTCATACCGTTAAAACTGTTACACTCATAAGTAGCCAGGCTGACATGGACGTTACCAAGTCCTGCTCTGCTGATAAAAATACTGCAAAAGTTGTATGTGATGATAAACCAAACTTGGAGAAGGAGGCTGGACAGCAAGCACTTTCAAATAGCGAAGCTACTGTGTTTGCTATGGATGATATGGAAATCACCAAAACCCAAAATGTAGCTTTGGAAGAAAATTCTCTGCGAGGTAAGCAACCCAAACAGTCTGGTCCTTTAAATTCCACGATTATGTTTACAAGTTACCAGGCTGACATGGAAATGACCGAGTCCCACTCTGTTGATGAAAGTATGGAAAGAGTCTTTTGTGAGGATAGATTAAACCTGGCTAAGCAGGTTGAAACAGCCTCCTGTCCAGATAGCAAAACAGTCATTTTTACTTTGGCTGAGGATATGGAGATCACTAAAACTCATACAGCTGTATTATGTGGTGAAATTGATGTACAGGACAGAGAATCCTTTCCGGCCATTTCTGCAGTTCCTGCTGATAAAACCATTGTGTTTACCCACAACCAAGATGATATGGAAATGACTGCATCCCATACTATTGCTGTTAATAACAATATTAATGGATTTGAGAATCAAGAAGTGTCACATAAAAGCACTCAGCAAACAGACTTGTGTAGTGCGTTGTTGTCTTCTTGCAGAGATGAAACAGATTCTCTGCATACAAAAGACCTGAATGGTGAATATCATACAAAACCTAAGGATAAGCCCACCATTTCCTCTTCTGCTTCATCAGCCTCAGCATTTCCTAGGGAGAAAGGAGCTATCAAAGTCCCCAGAGGCACAACACGAGATTCCATTTATTCTCTCTCACTTCCAGAAGAGACAATGGGTGTGCAGCCACCACAGGATCTCGACCTTCCCACAGATAATTCTGTCCCTGTGAACAGTCAGCAGGATCTTATACCGCCAGAAAACCTGAAATCAAAGGGAGTATCTTTCAAGGTTCCAAGTAATGGGCCCATGGATTGCAGTGAAGAAAGTGGCGATTTGGTATCCCATGTTTCACTTCCCATCCGGCAATCAGATTCTTTGAAGGCTTCTCCAGATGCACCTGCTACTCAGAGAAACCAAGTATTGAAAGACGATTCATCTAGACAGGAAGATTTAGCTACAGATTTAGGCTTGGCTGGAGCAAGCCTGGTTCCAGTTTCTAACAAGGAATCAAAGGAAAATGAGGGGCTGTCAGCTGAAGGGAAGACACCTCCGAAAGACTTTCAAATAAACTCTGAACAAAATAAGCAATTTTTGGTCAGTGACAGTCCAAGAGATCAAATAGATCCCACCCTTGCACCTGAATTGTCAGGTATTTTAAATGTTTGTTCAAAACTGAAAAATATTAGAAGGAAATCTGCATTATTCTCCATTTCTGAAACTGCGTTTTCTGACCAGTTGCCCAAATCAATTCAGCCAGAGGATACCTTGGTGTTAGAAAAAAATACTGTAAATGAACCAATTAACTTATTTTATAACAAAGAGCAGAACACATGTCCTGAATCTGAAGCTGTTCCCATAGATGCAAATTTAGGCATGGCATTTAAAGATAAATATCAAGGAATAAATGTCCCTCTAGGTATCTTCCAGCCTAAATTACCGAACAGAAGAAATCCTTCTGTTTCTAGTGTACAAGACATAAATGCAAAATCTTCGGACAAAGGAGAAGCACCAGTTTCAGAAGTAAGCACAAACACTGCTGAAATCCCAGGTAACAGCAAGTCTAGTAGGCAGAATTTCAGCCCTTCTCAGTTTATAGCAGAAGAATTTCTTCCTGTCTGCCTAGAAGAAATGGATTCAAATGAATCTGTAAGCTCTGAACTCGTGGAAAATGCTTGCAACGAGATAAGCAAAAACCAAATCTCCCACGATGAAAAGAATCAATTTGAAGAATCAAAAACTTGCAACAACTCAAAAAGAGCTTTGGAACAAGATAAGGAGGATCTTCAAAGTCCAAAGAAGGTCAAGAGGGATGAAAACTTGGATGGTGAGGCCTCCCAAGACTTGCAGGTGAGCCTTAATCACTCCTTATAAGGATACAGTGAACACTAACAGGCAGGACTTCTGTTTAAGTTTTGGGGTGAAAGCAGATTTATTGGTAGGTTTTCTTGTTTCTCTTAACTACCAGTTTGCTCTCATTTTGTTATGTCATCCCCTGTATTTTTCATTGTTTTGTCAAAATAGAAGAATTGGGTTGGCTTGTGCAACTTCCCTGAACTATGCAAAACAGGCAGAGTAAGGGATATGCCAATTTTAAATCATTCTTTCCATAGTATCCTTTTAATCCTTTCTCGACTAAATGCTCCTAGTCCTCTCAACTAAACTACTTGCTAGTTGTTCCTTAGGTACAATGAGTAAGGCCTAAAGCAATTATTTGAAATCCAAACATGGATGTTTAGTTTAAATTCACTTTTTTATAGACAGCACAAATTGCAGCTGAATCAAGAAAATCTGTGCAAACATGGAACATTAATCTGACCTTAAAAATAGGCTTGTACATCATCAGTAGAAACTTTCTAGTTCCAAAAGCTGGAAAAGCGTGCTGTGGTGGCTACTGCTTTGAGAAATGAATGAAGTATTTTGCAGCTTTACTTCCTATATGTCATTGTAGGAAATGGCTTAACTAGCCATATGCTGGTTTGTCACGCTGATTAGATATAAAATGTGCCGATACTAAAAATGAAACAATTCTGAATGTCAAGAAACAGCTACAATAAACTACCAAGCGACTTATTCCTGTACTGTTTCATATAACTCTTTTAATATTTTTTTTGTTTTTAAACTTGCTAATATTAGGTTACTTCTGGCGCTGTGTCTCACAGCCAAGTAGAACTTCATGAACGTGAAGATCCTCCAAATCTATCAGCTAAAAGCCCTGACTGTACTCACGCCAGCACCAGCAGCTCTGTGGATTCTGTTAAGGCTGACACAGAATTAACAAGTAAGACTTCCTTTGTGGTAATAGTCTCAAACCTTGTGTTCTTTATGCTTAATCAAGGAAGACCTCCACCTGTAGTATGGGAAAGGCCTTGAATGCCTGTGTCACAGCTTCCCACCCAGCCAGTCAACAAGCTTTTATATTCTGGCTGAGTCCAAGCCATTCAAGGAAAGCTGAGATGGGAAGAAATAGCAGAATTTAAGTCCAGCTTTGTTTTCAAGGGCTAGTTGGGCTGATGAAGTAGTTTAGTTACCTTAGCGCAGAGCAGAGACCCATGTTAAACTCTGCTGGCCCAAAGATGATTTTAAGCTGGTTCTGTGCATAATGAATCTGCGTGGCTCAGCACTGCGCTCTTGCAAAAAGATTCCTCAGAGCGCACTGCAGGGACAGGCTCTAAGCAGATTCAGCCCCCAGGCTTAATTATCTCTCGCTAATTAGCTGATACCTAACAATGAGACAGAAATCTGCGAATCATCTGATAAGTGATATCTTGCCTCTATTTACAAAACCAATTCCAGTTTTGGCCTTCTGCAACTGTGAAAGCAGATGCCTTTATCAAGTAGAAGTTGGGCTCCTTCCTTTGAGTGAGCCCTTGTTGGCTCAGAACTTGAATGCCATGTTTTTATCTCAAAAGCTTGGTCTCTGTCTACATAGGATGCCCTCTGTGAACTGGCTGGAGTCTCTTTCTCAGTTTTATTACTTTTTAGTATGTTACATATGGCTTTCCTCCCATAGAAAAGTGAACTCTGTCATTTCATTACTGCTCTGACACAGATTTTATTTTACATTAGATTCTTAATCTGGTCTTCCTTATTCGTCCCAAGTAGTTGTTTCCTCAGTTACTTCACTCAGCACTGGAAACACACAGAAAGGTCAAACTCTACATTGAAATTGCTTTTTTTCTAGAGCTAATGAGCTTAGGTTCACATTGCTGTAACAATATGATTAACCTCAGCAATATCCCCTTTTTTTTTTTCCCCTGGCTAGCTCAGCGAAGCAGTCAGATGGAGTCTCTGCTTCTCACAGATAGCATTTGCGAAGATAACTTACGGGAGGTATGTAAATAGCTGAAAGATGCTAACTTCTTGTCCTAACAAGAAAATACTTGTGTGCATATATGCAAGTAAGCGTTCTTGCTTGGAAATTGTACTTATCTGTACGTTTTTCCTAATCTTTACAGAAATTTGAGAATGGTGTTATCACAGTTGGGGAGTTCTTTACGCTTCTTCAAGTCCATGTTCCAATTCAGAAGCCCCGGCATAGCCATGTTCCAGCCAACGTGAGTATCTGTCCTTTGATGTGCATAATATAATTGACCTTAAAGTATATTCCTTTGTCTTTGTTTGTTTGTTTGTTTGTTTGTTTTTAATTTTTATCCACTAACCAGTCTGTATCAAAGGCCTTTAAATTAGTTAAGCCAGAAGTCAGTTCCACCTTGACAAACATGTTAGACACTGCGTGCTTCCTCTTGTCCCTTTGCTTATTCACCTCTGAGAAGTCCCTCAGTACTGAAAAACAGAACAGATTTCAATCTCTTAACGAAATACCATATATTCAGGATTATCTGTCCTTGGATAAATATGGTAATTTTTGCTTTTTTAACTTGTTCTAAGGATGATAGTTTTGAAAGTAAGAATTAGAAGCTCAGTCTAACCTTTTCACTTTATCTTCCTACTATGTCCATCAGCCACTGAAATCAGAATCCTGTAATACTACCCTGCCTCCTACTACCTGTTCTACTGTCTTCTTCCTAAGTGCTTCACCATGACATTATTACTCTTTATTTCTTCCCCTTAAGTCTGTTCTGCCTGAAACCAATTTCAGTATCCTTATCCTGAAAGGTTTCCGCTGAATTCTTGCAGACATGGGAACAACTTTTTTTTTTTTGCATGCAGACAAGTGCCACTCGTTCAGCATCACGTTAGTACCAATAAGGCAATAATCTCACTCTGCAATCGTCCTGAAAACAGAGCCTTGTAATTTTTCTGTTCTGCAAAAATAAAGCTTCCGGGCCTTTTACTGGTTTCTGAACATGAATTGATTGGAAGTCACTGTTTCTGAAAAATATGCATCTTTTTTTCTTTTTCTTCACAATTTTCCCCCTCTGTTTTTCCCCAGTGTGCAGTCAGTGCACCACCTACTCCAGAAGACCTCCTTTACAGCCAATATATTTATCGCCCCAAGCTGCGTATTTATGAAGAAGATTGCCAGGCCCTTTCCCAGATGATAGATGAGTAAGTGTTTTTTCAGTCACAGAGTATATTAGTCATTTTATTTTTTCAGTTTTCAGCTCTGGTTGGATGCAAAGTGGCCTGAAGAAACTTAATACAGTACATATGGGAAAAATAAAAAGTGATAGTTAACCTACTTTAGCTGGTAGCCAGTTTATGACAGATTTAGATGGTGCATTATGATAAAATTCAAAGTCAGCAGTAAGATTTTTCACAGCCTCGTTAGCACCACTTCCTATTTCTTTGGCTCTCTAGCTCTCCACCTCCTGTTCAGACCTGCCCTCAACAAAAAGACTATTGGAAATGAACTTTATGTTATGTGCTAGAGTTGAACAAACATGGTCCCCATTTAATCAAGGCTTTAGAGGGTCTTTCAAAGACGTAAGACCCAACTAAATGAAAATACTTACATTTTCATGTTTTAATTAGAAAAGGGGAATGAATTGCATTAATACCAATGTGCTGCTTTATGTGCTCGGTGCAGTTGCAACAAGACTTTCTTTCAACTTTTTTTTCCCATTTCAGGTTAAAACTGTATGTAGATGTCCAAGATCAACTCCTGGTGAATGTGAATAAGAGTTTGTGGGAAGTAATGAGAACCTGCTCCGATGAAGAGGTAATAGTGCACGAAGAGATAATGTTGTTTCTTATATAATGAAGAAGTAAGGCTAATTTATGTATTTAAATAAAAAAAGAACCAGTGTGGTCACAGAATAACAGTAGACAGGTAGGTGATACAATGCAAAATATTTTCTGAATGGAAAACTGCTATGAGAACTTCTAATCTTTCAGGAGAATGCAAGGATATGTGCCCTTTAAAATATATTAAAGGGAATTTGTTGCTATAAACCAGAAACACTTGATAATTCCAGTTGATAATTCAGATTAGTTGAGGGCAGAAAAGAGAAGCAAAACTTTAGAGGGGCCTAAGCAAACAGTGCAACTTTGGAAGGAAAAAATGAACTGCTCTTCCTGTGGCTGTTAACTTAAATGCTTATTTAGTTCAGAAAGATGTGTGATGTTGCAAATCATACGACAAATGGAAAATATGTGTTATTACACAAAAATAAAACTGCATATTGGATTTGGAGTCCAACAATGTTGTCACATGCCAAAACAAAAGACGAAGCCAGAGGGTATTTAAAGGAGAATGATAATGCTTATGGGCACAAAAAAGTATGGCAAAAACATTTGCATTTAAAAACCAGAAGCATTATAAAAGTATCCCAGCCAGAACTGAGAAGTTAGATACAAAGATTCTGCTTTCTGTGGTTTTAATGCCAAGAATAAAGAGCTATTCAATGAAAATAAAAAAGTCAAAATTGATAAAAGACAGGTTTTTTCATAGTTGATAATTAGGTTGGTACAGGATATCACTGAGGCTAGGTTATTAACTAGATTCAGAAAGAACTGTACTTAGGAACAATGAAAGCACCTAGAACCCTTAGCTAAGAATAACAAATTTGAAAGCTTATTAAGCAAATCTCTACACACTGCAATTAAAATGATACCACCTAGTGGAAATAGGCAGATGGCAAACATTGTAGAAAAAAAGCTTTTTTTACATTCCTCTGCAGCTTCTGGATTGACAGCTGTCAGAGAAAACATTGAACTGCATGATCTGTACCTATGTTCTGTTAAAACAGGTTTTAAGTTTACCTCTTGTGGTTTGGGTTCTGCCTGGACTTCTGTGAGCATTTTGGTTAGCCTCCTTAACCGAAATGGGGCAAGTGTTCTAAATATATGTCTCAAACAACTGGGATGAGAGACATCTGATATACTTAATGAAGGTGCTCTGCGTTTTGGTAAAAGCATCTCTTTAGATATTTGTGCAGCTCCCGATTTGAATAAAGATCTTGTTGGATCTTTGCAAAGAAAATCAGTTACTTTAGTAGATGACTGTACTTGAATTTACAGGGATTGTCCAGTCTTAAATTTGATTTAATTTGCAAGTGTCATGTAATACTGCTACTAGAGAAATGGGATATTGGGAGGAGCAGAGAAGGGAGAAAGAGTCTAAAGGGTTTCAATTGAACAATCTTTTGTTGCACATTCCCACTCACTTTCTCTTCTGTATTTTCCATTCATTGCAGCTGAGGAGCTTTGGAGCAGAACTGAACAAAATGAAATCCTATTTCACCAAGGAGAGTAAAATCTTGGCTCACAATGAGAAAGCGACATTGTACAGCAAATTGCTGCAGAGCGCGCAGGTAATGTGCCACAAGGCTGCAGAGGTTTAGCTTTAAAAAAAGGAACTTCTACCATATGTCGTCTGTCTTTGTCAAGTTTAGGAGCCTAATTATTGTACGTAAGTGTGCATTCTCTTGAAAGTTTTCTTCTTATTAAACGTACTTCCCTTTTATTTATATGTAAATGTAAAACACATTGAGACAGTGACTTTCTTGCACTTACACTATAGGAACCTTCTGCCCAAGGGTTTTGGCAATTAAAGTAACAGTGAAAAATAGGACTATGAAAGGAAATGCCATCAGAAATTCACTCTTTATACTGTAGTAATGTCAGTATTGGTAACTAACAAGGAAATGCAGAAGTAATGCATTGTGATAGGTATCAGAAATTTGTATGTGTTAAAAGCTCTATGAATTTATTTATTTCCATGTCCTATCTTAGCCCTTCATAAGGGAAGTCATTAGGAAAGACACATTGTTAAGTATCTAGTACTTTCTTACACATGACTACTGCCTTAGTGTTTGTCAGTCTGCCTCTTCATTCTAATGACAGATTATACTGGCTTCTTTAATTGGTTTCTTAGCAAGCAAAGAGCCATGTGGTGGTCCCAGAAGACAATTCAGCTTTTTAAAATACGTCATTGACTTGAGTACAATTTTTCCATCTTAGGAACAACATGGAAAGCTACAGTCAAGAATGGAAAAGGTGGATGAATTGATCAAGGAGGCTGAGAGCTGTCTTGTTGCTCTGGAAGCAGGTATGTGTTTCCAAACTGGTGACCGGTATGCTGATTTCTCTATTTTTCTGCAGAGCCGCTGTTTAAATGGTCAGTTCAAGATGCTGTGTTTGGTGGTTGCTTGAAATTTTACAATTCCTTTGTTACAAGTATTTCTTAGGCCTAAATGCCTTCATTTGTGTCTGCAAACTTGTCTTGTGGCAATCACTCACACATCATATGAAGACTAGGAGTATATCTGTGCTGAAACACAGAATTATAATTGTAGCCTACAAACGCGTAACCAAGCTGGCTAAATCTGCTAGCGATAACGGTACAGCTGCTGCCAGCATGCAGTTCAAAATGGCTGCAAAACCTGCCGGTGATGCTGCAGGTAGGCAAGACTAAGCTTTGCACTCCAGGACCGTACTGTTTTCACAGCATCGTAGCTGGACGCTTTAAAACTTGGTCAGCTGTGTTCACACAAGCTGCAGTCAGTACTTGGCATTGCTGCATAATAATGCTCTTTGTATTCTTGCTTCTTTTCTTCCAACTGAATTTTCTTCCAATGCCTTAAGTAGAAATCAAATTGCACAGTAGCAGGTTTGAAACAATGCAATAAAAGGAGTTTTCCTCGTTACCTGTTACTTTTTGAGGTTTTTGGTAGATACCCTTCTGGCTTTTTGTACATTTTTCTTCGTTAGCTTTGAGATACTAAGATTGATAGAAGCCACGGACAAATAAAATGGAATCTAAGTATTGAATCTGGGAGCTCTGCAGAGACCTGATACTTCTTTCCCATAGATTCTGACTGGGAAGAATGGGAAGCAGACTGCAGTGATGAAATGGCAGAAGAGAAAAACCTAGGGAAAGGTAATGGTACCAGCTGAATGGCACTTTGTTGTTCTGGAGAGGGTGATACTCAGCCCCCACCCTGATCTGTTAATTCTGATATGGCTGCAAACACTACTTCTTTCGTTTCCGCATTGGATATAGCTAATTACACAGATGTTAAAGTACAAAAAGGACTGGGTTTCCCCTGGAAAAATGGAGTTTAGAACTTGGTACAGTGTGACTTGAAGAGTGTGTGCTGGCTCTCGTGTTCAATAATTACTAACCTTTGTTGACCACATATCTACATCCAGGTGGGAGGAACAGCCATCAGGTTGAAATCTTTCATGTTGTTAAGAACAGCAACTGCAGAGCAAGTTAGGGCTTTCTTTGCTGCTCTTTTCTCTCATAGCTTTTTTCCCTTTCTCTTAGAATTGAAGAGCCTCAAAGCCCAAGAAGAGGAACTTCAAAGGTAAGATGTCAAAGAGGATCTAAAGACCTTAAATAACATGTGTGCATTCAGGTTTTAGAGGGTCGGTGTGGTTTTAACCAGTGCGCTACGTCTCATGTGGTTGGCTTATCTTTGCAGAGAACTGTCAGATCTGGAGGCTGAGAATGAGCAAATACTTGCTCACATGCACCAGCTAAAGGAAAAAGAAAAAAGCTGCCAGGAACTCCTGGAGACATACAAGTAAGGAAAAGACTTTCAGGTTTTATTTCTGTTAGCTAGTTCTGGGGCCTCACATTTGTATATAAACGTTTTTTGTTTTGGTTTTCCTTGTTATTTGATTTGGGAAATCTTTGCATGCCCATCTCTTCGCAGCCTAGGGTACGCAATAAAGCCTCGGTGAACTGCTGTGTGTGATGCACTGTTTTTCTATTAACTACTTGGCAGTGACACTCTACGTTCAGTAATTCTATATCCAACTGTCCTCCAATTCCAAAGTAAACATTTATGTAAAATTAATAGTATTATGCTTGCATTCCCAACAGATTCTTACATTCTGTTGGAAAGTGAAAATTCTGTTGGTATATTATGTGGTAATAGCTGCAAGTGGACTTGATCTTTGTCCTTAAGATAATTGTTTTGGTTGGTTGGTTGAAACTTAGGGTGATGGTGTGGTTTTTTTACCCCCCCTTTTTAGCTTCACTGAGTGGGAGATTACTGAATGGAGTGAACAGCAGGCAGTCTTTAATTTTCTTTATGATGCCATTGAACTCACAGTTGTGTTTGGACCCCCGATAGGTAAGTCACAAAATTGGTAGGTTTCTGTTTTATGAATTTGAAAGGTTACATAGTTACGTAATAGAAACCTAAAGTTTCTATATTTGTGAAGATCTGCTAAAAGGAAACAGGAAACATACTACAGCAGGAGCGTATAAGCTGAGAGAGGTGGCTTGGAATGTTTATCAGTGCTTTCTATGAAAATTCAGAAAAGTATGTAATGAACGGCTGTTTCGGAAGAGGAAGAGCTGTAACTCCAGAACCAAGTATGGAAATAACTACTGTTTGGGTTTTTTTCCTTTCCTTCTCAGATGGTGATGTTTTTGGTGAAGATCCTTCCAGACCGATAGTCAGCCTGAACTTTGAATCTCTCTTGGATGGTAAGATTTTTCGAGTAGCTTGAAAGTAGCTGGCCTGATAATCTGTTCTTGGGAAGACATCTGTAAATTTGTGGTTTATCTGCTAATGTATTACTGTATGGCTTTTAAAAGATTGCTGGCAACGTGGTTTTCTTTTGTGTTACAGAGGAAAAAGCTCCACCCTCCTCATGTTTAGTCCGAAGACTCATCTTCCAGTTTATTGAAAGTCAAGGATGCTGGCAGGAAAAGTGTCCCACACTGTACTACTTGCCCCAGGTAATGTCCCAGGAAAAACGGCTCCGGAAAAACATTAGATCTTTTCTGTCTCAGAGAATAGGGCTGATACTGAGAACAAAAACATCTCAAGACTGCTTCATCAATGCAGATCAAAATCTGCTTCATGAGTATTCTGAGGTGTGAGGGGAAGTACCTGTGCCTGAAGGCAAGAGTCCTAAAAACTCGTTTCTTCCTTGTTTGCTGCATTAATATGTCTGTCTTATTGATATTTTCAAAATCCTTTTCTTTCTGCTAGCAGAAATTAAAGAATTGAGCTGAACACCATTCTGCTTCCTAAAGAATTAACGGTTTAAATTGCCAAGCCAAACTTGGTGTTCCTGCATGTCTGTGTATCCCTATTTACAAAGCTGAAGGGAGAAACTTAGGGCAAAGAATGTGCATTTGTTGTTATGCTTGTACAATTTCATTTGCACATCCAAACTGAGATAGCAGTTAAACTACATTATTTTTTTTTTTTTTGTATACTTTCTTGGATAAACTGAGTTTTCAAGTGTCACATAGCTTACCAGCCTGAGTACCAATGTCATTGCTTTTCTGTTTGCCCACTTAGGTTCTTCATGACGTCTCTTTGGTGGTGAGCTGCTGCAAGGTCTTAGGAGAGGAGATTGAATTTCTGGAGAGATGGGGTGGAAAGTTTAATCTTCTGAAGACAGAGGTCGATGACACGAAGTGAGTAACTTCAGATGGAGTTTATACCAGTCCTTCAGAGAGTGTCTCCAGATAATCAGGAACAAAACACTGCAATATATTCAATTTGGTTTTCTTGAAATTGAGATTTTTATGCCACTGTTTTTAACAACAATCTAAGTTATTTTAATACAAATGCACTGTAATATTAAAATGCATGAAAATTAAGCTGTTCTTGGATTCAGCCAATTTCCATCCATTCTATCATATAACCTCTCCTTCCTTGCCACTTTCCTGTTCCATTTGACTCTCTCACTTAAAACTTTAGGCCAGAGTGTGGCAATGCAAAGGAAACAGAGCCAAGAGTTTACCTGTAGCTTAATGCTTTGTTTCTTTTAATCTCCTATTTGTTTCAGCCAAGCAGAATCAGTCATTGAAGGACGAATACACTAAAATTTATTTTCGTTAGTTTTCATTTTCTTACACTACTTTCCAATTTTCTGGCATGTCCCAGTGGAACAAGATAAATAATACTTCACCTTATCCTTCTATTATCAATGTATAGCCTTAACTAAGAAGCGTGTAGTTAACCTTGCTCTGCATGCCTTGATGCTGTTCCCACTGGTTACTCTAATTTTGTGGTACCCTTTGCAAGAGGGCTGTTCTACCACATGCCAAAAATCCCATAAAAGCTGTATTTAGTTAAGTCAGCAAAACAGATGCAAGGGCAGCCTGTGCTCAGGAAGTTGCAAATTGTGGGAGATTTACCTGGAAAATACCTGGTTTATGCTTATTGTAGTTTATGCTGTCCCAAAGCACATGCTTCCTGGGCATTGTGTCCTTGCTGATGGTCTTACCCATACTTACAATAAAATTCAGCTCTGCCCTTCCTGCACATTGTCACAGGCAAGAGAACTCTGCTAGACAGAAATCTGGCCTGATTTAAATAGGGTTGGAGTCATGAAACAATGTTAGAATTTTGGAACCGGAGGTAAATCAGTCCTACTTTAAACTTCAGAAAACTTTAGCTACCTCGGAATATTTTGTGAACTAGAAAATATATTTTTTATTATTACTCTAGATTCTCCCATAGTTTTTGAAAGGTTCTGTGAATTATGTCTGTATTGACTTTCTCTGTGACGCAAGTTGGGGGTTTGTATTCTAACTCAGTGTTACAGTGCTGATAGTATTAGAGTGGAAAGGTTCTTTCAGCCTTATTTATGACGTTACTGTTAGTCTATGCCGGAACTCTTCAGAACTTATTCAGCTTGTTGCATCAATTACAAGATTTGTTTTTACTTCTGGAACCTAATTCAAAGGCGGTAGCAGTACATTTGAATATTTTGTATTGATCTTTTTGTTTGTGTTTATTTTGCATACAGAGTGAAGCTCTTGTTCTCCGCTTCCACCGCTTTTGCCAAGTTTGAATTGACCCTGTCTCTATCTGCCAACTACCCATCTGCTTCGCTGCCTTTTACTGTCCAAAAACAAATTGGGAATATTGGGTGAGTTGAACAGAAAGAGCCGCTCCATAGGACTTGCATTTCAAAGCACGGGATGGGGAATTAAATGTTCCGTATCCTCTCAACACGCGTGACAATTTTGTCTTTCCCAGGGAGGAGGAAATTTCTGCTGTTCTCTCCAGTGTACCAACTGGTCACCACTATCTGCGGAGAATAGTCAGCTTGATTCATCAGAACTTGCTCCAGGATCCCAGATGATTCACTAGATCCACATGCAGGACTGAAGAAGTCAGACCGCGTATTCTTTGATTTTAGTCTTGTAAGAATTCTAGCTGTCTCTCGACAGAATGGGAGTGCTGTTAGCTACTCAGTTCTTCAGTAATCTTGTCTGATAATTGGTTGATATCCAGGATGGTTGGTGTAGGCCACAAGTTTTTAGAAAGGCAGAGGTCTCTAAAGAGGAGAAGGAAGAATTTCTTACATTTTGGAGTTATCCAATCTGCCTTTTATCTTCTTTCACTCACGGGTGGTTTTGGCCTCCTTGTGTACATATAGTCTTTCCTAGTATGGATATTCTTCTGACATAACATGTTAATTTTGTTCTGAGTTGATTTACAGAGCTCTTGTATGAAACAATGATGAGTATTTTCTAAATTAACGTGACTGAAATTTACTTTCACTATCATTACTTCAGTACTTTGTAGCATTTTAACGTATCACATCACGTTTGATTTTTATCAGTTTCCTGGAACCCCTCCCAAAACACAGAAACTATAGTCCTGCTTCTGATTAACCAAATAACCTGTAATAATTAACCAAGTGGCCAAAGTCAGAAATACTTTTCTCGTGAAGACTCAAGATCCCTTGCTTGACCATAGACTTTGCGGTGCAAGAGACTCAAAGCCATCAGGTTCCATCTGTGGGATCCTCTCCAACTGGAAGTTTGTTCTGACGTTCAGTGTCTCTGCCCAGCACAATCTGTCTCTTGGTTCTGGTACATTGTCTGAGTTTGTAATGCATTAGAATGTTAGCGAGGAGACTGAGCTAGTGAAATTTAGGCGGTATCTGTAATAACGTTGGTGCAGTCTAGATTGCTTTTGTATATATTTTGTATATTATGTAGGTTGAGCTGTTGGAACTGATCTAACCCCGATTGAGTTTGTCGTGCGGAAGTGCCTGCCGTTTCTCAGCTCTCCATTCTGTAGGCAGATGCAAATTTTTGTATCTCTGTAAAATACATTGAATTTAAAGATGTTTTCATGTGTTTAAGTGTTCATAAATTTTTGTCTTTTTTACAAAGTTTCCTTCTATTTGGAAGGTGGAAGTTCATTAAACATTTGAATTACGGCTCTTCCCTCTTCAAGTTGTGATTATTGGCTGCTCTATTTAAACTTGCGACTGAAAATTTGCCTCCTACTACTGAAATGACTTTGTTAGCTATTTGGGAGGACTTCTTGCAATATGAACTTTTTGGGGTTTTGTTGTGGTTTTTTTTTTTTCCCTTGCGTTTCCTAGTTTTCACTTTCTATGGCCTGGCTTTTGCAGCAGAATTTTTATTTTTTTTAATTAGGAAAATAGTGCCTAAGCTGCAAATGACTTGGGTATTATACCTGGAATTACTTTTACATTTCTTAAGGTCGTTGTATCAGCATTACTCACCAGCAGAGGGTGCTGCAGCAGTACTTCAGGAGCATTCTCCAGCCTGGGCTTTTCCGTTTGTCTGGTTTATTTTTCTTTCAGCGTATTTACAAGTTAAAGAATCTGGTAACTCTAAAGACTGAAAAGTGAGTCTTTGGTGAAGTTTATTATATTGCTCTGGATATTGAATCAAAGTAGCAGATGAAACAAAACAAAAGCAAGCCATGCATTTGCAGTAGAAAAAGAGGATTTGGCAGGAATTAAGCAGTTTCAGTTTTATATTTAATTTATATTTGTAGTTGACGCTCTTATTTAAACTCCTCTCGGGGCATTAGGACTTAAAGATCATAACATCTGTCATCTATAGGACGTGATGTATTACTGTTAAAGTCTTCGTAGAGATAACAGACTTATAAAAACTGTATTTTGCAACTTGTGATGAGAATGCCATTACTAAAGCTTTTCACATACAGTGTTTATTGTAACCATTGCTCAGTCACAAAGCTGGATATATAATATTAGAGAACTCTTATTTCCTTCAGCAGTCCACTGCGATTCGTGGAGTAAAGCTCAGGTTAGATCTCAAGTTACGGCTGTACCGCTTCTAAGGATGGGGAAAAGGTAAGGGAGAAGAAATTTATGAGGTTCCAAGAACTAATTTACTTTTCTAGGAAAAAAAAAAAGTCTATAGATGATGATTCTTATTTCATATTTGGCAATATAAAACTAGCTGTGAAAGAAATGAGCACTATTGTGTTTTCATGCTAATACGGTTGGAATGTTGTTTTGACTATGGCTTTCTTTAATTGATTAGTTTATGGATCTCAGGGCACATTGTTTTATTGCGTTTAATTTAAAGCACTTGTTCTTGTAAATTTGGAAAAGATCCATGAGCACTTATGCCCCGGCATAACTGTGAATTCCAGGAGAATGTCAACCACATCCAAGTTCTAGCATGTTACGGGAAAAGAATCTTTTATGGTCCTTCAATATTGCTAACTTAAGGCTGAGATCTTTCTGTACATATAAATGCAGAAGCCTCTTGTGATCACTGTTTTGTCTGCTTAAATGCGTATTAAATTCTTTAGCTCATTGGCAAAAGGTTAAATAATGAGGACGCAAATTATTGTGCATTATTAGTAATAATCTGCTTTCATGTTCCCAAGCTTCCTTTTCACGAGAAGCATTCCAAAATCTGGACAGAGGATAGAAACACTAGTGGAGAACGTATCCATTTCAACACGACAATGCTTTGAGAAATGTCCAAAAGTCAAACGAGGGATTGATCCGTTTTGCAATTTGGAGAAAGAAGAAAGGTCAGTCGAGCTCTGGAGCAAGCGTTTGGCTGGCTCAGGAACGGAAGGAAAATTCTGGTATTGAATCAACTGATTTGCTGTACCTCGCTGGCTCCGAGTGCGGGGCACCGACTGTCGGCAAACCCCGTTCTTTAAAGGGCGTCATTGCGTCACGGTGTTGACATAGCTTCATGTTTCTGAACCGGAACTCTGCAAAATACCGATAATTTCTCTCCTTGCAGCTCCAGTGCTGCTTCAGTTGCAGCAACGGAAGCTGCTAACAGCGATGCTTGATATCCTGGTGTTTCCAAGAACTATCAGCAGGGAAAAGACTTCCGAGTGGAAAATAATTTCTAACTACGGTATTTATACAAGATATGCCACGCTGAAGATAACAGCAGGTAAATTCAAATTCAGTGTTAGATATGGAAGATTTAGTCATATGCAACAGCTTTGACTTGTACGCAAGCTCCATCCCCTTTAATTCCAGCACCTTCTGTTTGTGAAGTTTTATAGTAACACCAAGGGTTGGGTTTAGGTCCGTAGAGGGACCATAAAAAATAAATAAAATATTTAGAAATGGTAGAATCCTCTAGGTCGGAGGGGACCTTTTGAAGACCAAATCCAACCCTTGACCCAACGCCGCCCCCTT
>VYXH01008708.1:374551-386942 GCA_013397275.1 Burhinus bistriatus | reverse complement strand
GCTTCCTCTCCGCTCCCCCCCAACACCCCCGGCTCCTTCTCCTTCCCCAGCGGGCGGGTCCAGCGGCCCGAGGGGCCCGCCGCGGCCTGAGGCGGCCCTACGTGAGGGGAAGTTTTATATAAAACAAAAAAAATAACAACAGAATTCGACCGAGGGAGGGCGCCCGCTGCGGGAAGACCAAGGGGACTGTGACAGGCGGCGGGTTGGAGCCTGTTGCGGTGGCCGCGGGGTTGTGCGGCCTGCTCGGGGCGTGCGGCCTGGCAGAGCCGCTGTGGTGGTGCCAGTGTGGCCGCTGTCCCTGCCTGTGGCTCTGCGGATGGACGGACGGTGGGTGTCAGCGGGCTCGCTACCTGGCTCCGGCCAAGCCCCACGGGTGAAGCCACCTTGAGGAGCCTTACATCCGACCAGCGCTTCCTTATTGTGTGCCTCCTCTCCGCTCGGGAGGGTGGCGGGGATGCGTGGCGGTGTCGGCGGGCTCCGGAGGGAGGATCTGCAGCCGTTTTCCAGCCCGAGAAGGTGCTGGCCTTTGTGGTTGTGGCGAGGGCAGCCTCGTAGGCACAGCCAAGCTCGAGCATCCGGTGCCAGTTGGAAGTCATGCACCTTCTGACGTGACCGCGTAACCTTGCTAAAATGCGATGCTGCTAATAGCAAGTTGGTTGTGTTATGTTATACTCCTGAATACTGTGGAGCTCGCTGTTAAGCCTCTCCTGTTATTTCTTACCAGGTAACACAAGAGTTGTTTGGGGTTTTTTGTTTGTTTTTAATGTTTAATACTACATAGGAAAGCACACAAAAGTTATTTCTTACAGCACTTGCACACCACGAGCTAAGAGATACAGGAGGGGACAAAGCTATCCCATACTGCTTTGGATGATCTGTTAATGTCTTTTGAAACACTTTGCACATTGTTTGAATGGTGTATGTTGCGTCTCAGGGTTACTTGGTTTTCTTCCGGTGGGGCTGTAGGGGATACCTGGTGCGATGGCTATGCAGGCGCAGTTCGAAGCCAGTGCGGATACGTCAGCAGAGGAAGAGAGCTTTGGACCGCAGCTCATATCTAGGTTAGAGGTAGGTATGGAGTTAGCTCTAGGGTAAGTTTTCAAGAAATCTGCTAGTCTTTTTCCTTAAACACAAGCTGTGTCTGAAAACTGTGTTGCTAAGCTCTTGTGCTCTGTCAGAAAAACCCAAAACAAAACAAAAAACCCCAACGTGTTAACAGTTATATTTGATATTATGTTGCCTTGCTGTGTACCCTTTCCTAACGTGTGTTGGTCACCTCTAGCATCTATTAAACCAAACAGAGAATATCTTTTGCCTGCTCTATGCCATCTCTACAGTTAATAGCTTATACAAATATTACACTGGTAAAAGGATACTATTTTTTATGGTTTTTTCTGTATAAGCGAACAGGGAGGTAACATTCAATATGCTGACTTGTCATAACAGAGTTTGATCCAAATCTGATGAAGGCAATTGAAGGTATTCAGTGGAAGTTAGATTAAGGTATTTGTGTCTTAGTGTGTCCTTTTTTCTCCCCTACCTTTCAGCAATGTGGTATAAATGCAAATGATGTGAAGAAACTAGAAGAAGCTGGATTTCACACCGTTGAGGCTGTTGCTTATGCACCAAAGAAGGAGCTACTAAATATTAAAGGCATCAGCGAAGCCAAAGCTGACAAAATCTTGGTAAGGGTGTTATGGAAAAGCTTTAACCCAAGATATTCAAGAAGTTTTATTTCTACTGGCCTAAAGTGTTCTGGTGATTTTGGAAGGTCTCCATTAACAATACACTGAGAAGGGCAGTAAAGATGATTAGAGATATGACTTGACTTGGTGAGAAGAGACAAAAACCACTACGACCAGCTTCAAGAAGTGAAGAGAGAGGGTCTGTTAGAAAGGTCTCTAAAAATTGTGGAAGGTATGGAGAATATGCCCAAGATGACTATTATTTCTAGCTCAGTATTTCTCGTGGTAAGAAGGGTTATAATAAGCCTAAAGCAAAGAAAGTACTTTTTCACACAGGTTGTAATTAAGTTATGGAACTTCTTGTCCCAAGACGCAGTGGCCATCTGTAGCATAAATTGGCCTAAAAAGGGGCTAAGTGCAATGTTTGTGGGGCAGCATTCGGATCAAGACGCTTGCTACCTGAACCCAGAGGAGCTACTGCAGGGTCAGCCCCTTGTTCCGGACGTGTTACGCTCTTTCCCTAAGCATCCACTGTTGGCAGTTGTCAAGGCAGAGGATACTGTGTTACGAACGACTGGACTGACCCAGTACAGCCGTTCCTGTTATGTTCTTCTTAAGCATGTTAATTGCGTACCTCAGACATGTATCCACCGTGAGACCTGGGGTTTACTTTTGGGGACTGAGAGTGAAGCCCTAGTTGTAATCTCGTAGCATCTTCTAGTTCAGAACGTGGAGTTTCTGCCAAACTGGTTCTCATTTATCAAAATCTCACCTAGCACAATGTCTAACTCCAGTACTTCTCGTAACTTTGCATTTTATTCACTATTAGGGAGGCAGCATTACTAATAGGCCGTATGTCCATCCTAAGTATTTCAAATTTCGCAGGGACAGAACAGAACTAAAAGGGCAGGGTGGGGGGAAGATTTCCATAAAATACACAGAATGGATGTTGGAGCTTTTTCTTTGAGCAGGATTTCAGTTCTGTTCAGAGATACCAGCTAATATATGGTCTATAAAATCAAATGTATGCATCGAATTATATAGGTGCGTCTCCATTTCACAAAATAGAAAATTACAGTATTAATTATGAGAGGGGGTAAATGAATGGGATGAACACTCCTTGCACTGCTTAGTTTGGTTTTCTTTAGGCTGAAGCAGCTAAACTGGTTCCAATGGGTTTCACCACAGCAACGGAGTTCCACCAGCGAAGGTCAGAGATCATCCAGATCACCACTGGGTCCAAAGAACTTGATAAACTTCTTCAAGGTAATAATTTTATTGCTCTTTATTGATTAGCCTTAGTTGTCTGCTCTTATTTCTGTGAACATGATCCTTGGACAAAAACACATAAGACACACAAGTTGTGGTTGAACGAAAAAGTTCCGCTGTCTTGTATCACAATTGATTTTCTTTTTAAAAGCTGTAGAAATAGTTTTAAAACCTTTTAGTCATGATGCAATACCCAGAGCTGTTCGTTTTGCATGTTTCTAGTTTATTCTAGTCTATGACCTATTTCAAGAAAACAAAACTAGGTATCATCATCTCCCCATTCCTACTTGTGATCAAAAAATCAAAACAAGTCATTTCAGCTTCTCAACATCTTCGAAAATACACTTACCTAAACTTCTTATCTGCAGCATGAACAAACCTCCATATGAAAATCAGTTTTTCCAATTAGAGTTTTGAAACTTATAACCAAAGTACGTGTTTAACTGAGTCTCTGTAAATGTAATACTTTATACATGGTCTTTGTTTGAAGTATGTGACCTTTTTAAAATAATTGTTTTTTGTTTTCCCTTCAGGAGGAATAGAAACAGGGTCCATAACAGAGTTATTCGGGGAGTTTCGTACTGGAAAAACACAGTTGTGTCATACCCTGGCAGTAACTTGTCAAGTGAGTAGTCCACTTTCTCAAAATCAAGTATTCAGACAACACAGCTTTTGGGTATTTGCTAATTTGTGCACTTTTCTCAACCAGTAGAAATGTGATGCATATAAACAGCTGCAAAGAACATGAGTATTTGCAGGACCCTTGGTTGCACTTGCATCTTTTTAGTATCTTTTGTTTCGTGCTTAATCTGCCTACTAGGACCACATTAGCAGCAATTAAGTTTGTGATGCTTTTTACCTGTGTTTGACACATTCTGTAGCTTTCTTTTTTTCCCCTCCTCAGCATTCTGACAATAAAGTTTAAGACGTTAGCCTGGTAGCATAATTCTAGGTCTTAAATGCAGAGAAGCGTTTGATCTCTCTTCAGGTGCTCTAGACTGCAGAGAACCTTTCTTATCCCCAAGAGTGTTGAAAAGAGAGAAGACACTTGTGTTGGGTTCAACGAGTTTCCTTGACTAGCTGCTTTTTTTTCCTAATGTATCCTAAGCTTATTTCACTTTACTTTTGCAAAAGCCTCCAGCTGGCTCTTGATATCCAACAGTAGATCAGTTTGGAGTAACCTTTTTTCTAATCTTATTTTAAACAAGTAGTAGTGTTTATTACTTTCCAGAGGTTGCTATTTCATAAAATATTAGAGACTTTGGGCTTAATTTGATCTTTTAGTTAACACCCTTGTGCACTGAAACTTACCAGCTCCAAGATAAGCACCTGTCCTCTTATATAGGTATCAGAGATTGAAAACGAGAGTCTTCTCATTTTTCCCAGATAAATGTGACTTTAATCACAATCCCTTGGTATGTTATTTATTGTATGATATCAGCTGAGGGCCTAAGACAGTAACTAGATTATTTGTTGATACTGTATTTCACGTTAATTCATTTGCTTTTCCTTTAGCTTCCCATTGACCGAGGTGGTGGAGAAGGAAAAGCTATGTATATTGACACAGAAGGGACCTTCCGCCCAGAACGTCTTCTTGCTGTGGCTGAAAGGTCTGTACTCAGGGCTAGAAGTAAACTGGCATGAGTTGAAGAAAGGAATACTCATGGGACAACTTAGTTACTTAATAAGGATCACTGTGTAAATCAGCCTGTCTCCTTAAATTCATGGGGCTGTTGCAGTAAGCACTGTCCCTAAAAAAACCCAACCAAACAAAAACCTTTCTGTATTCTAGTTGTTTGCCTACCCGCATGCCTGTTAGACCACTTCATTAGCTGTATTTTATAAACAAAGTTTCTAGTTTTACCTATGGCAGTAGCTAACATCATTGTTCCCCGGAATATGTCGTCTTCACTTCTTGCTAGTGTCTCTTTCAAATTCAGTTTTACTGTTAGTGAAATACGTTCAAAGATTTTTCTTCAGTTCTGCCAATTACCTTGAAACAAAGATTCTTTTGTAAAAGGTTATGGCAACAGCAGCCAGCTGGATAATTTTTGTTAGGAAATACAAGAGCATCCACTGACCAGTTGAAAAGCTGTTTTCGCATCTCCTGCCTCTACCTCAGAATGTTCTGACATTATTTTTTTTTTTTTTAATACCACTTGGAAAGTGAAACTTAATAGCCCAAATAAAAATTCTGCTGTCTACACAGAGATTCTGATTAGACTTAAAAGCCTGAAGTACTGGTTCTGTACCTTAGAAAAAGGAGCTACTTCTGGTCTTGTGATTCTTTAGGTTTTCTCAATATTAAAACTGCTCCTGTGGGGCTTAATTTTCCATGATTGTTGTTTCAATTAAATATCAAGGTATATATGCAACTTCAGTGAACTTGGGTTGAAGTATTTATTCACCTTGCAGTGTTCATCGTTTGCTGAAATTGCGTCAGCTTGAACAGAAAAGTAGCCCAAAACTTTGAGAAGGGATGTGAAGCATATCACACCTGATGGAAGTAGAGGAATTTTAAGGATGCAGAATGCAATTATTCAGATTGGAATTTGGGCCTGAGTTTTAGATTAACAATTTCAGTGATATGATAGTTTTAAAAAATACTTCCACTGAGATACTAATTAGAATTTCATGTCAGTAAGCTGTACACTTTCTTCTGGAAGTAATAAGGTGACAAACATTGGTTGTTTCTAAGCGGCAAGCCAAAATCATGCAGCAGGGCTGGGCTGGTTTGAATACAGAGGCTCAGACGTTCGGCAAAGATAAAATCAGTTGGCCTGTTTGGTACTATACTCCTGCTAGTCTGATTTAGGTTCGTAGTTTTTCAGGCTGCGTACGTGAGTTTTTTTAAAAAGCATTTTTAAAACTTTTCTACACATTTCCTAGCTTAAAAAGCAACTGTTCTCCCTTTTTTTTTACTATGCTTTTGCAGAAGCAAGACTTAATTGCCAAGTGCCTGTGTTTCCTTCAAGCAACCTTCAAGTATACTTCAAGGCCTGGCCTACCATTATAGATGTTTTCTCTAACGTTTCTTTGTTTTTACCCTTTGTCATTCCTCAGCGTGTATTTTTTTCATGAAGTTATTTTTTTGCCAAGACCCCATGTGACCTGTTAGGCAAAGCTGCCTTCCTTATGCTGTAGGCTGATTTCACAGTATGTCTGCTTTGTGATACCATGCTGCATAGCTAACGGTCTGTATGGGGCAGAAGTTTCAGTCTTAATTTGGTTTAATGAGGGTTGATTCTGTGCCGTGCAGGCGATCCTGCCATCCCTTTTGCCCCACGGTGTTGGCATTAGTGGCTGTTAGGCTGTAGGCTGAAGCAGAGCGGTGGCTCATGTGGTTCACTGCAGGGCAGCACGAACTGCTGGTGCTGGAGCGAAGGAGGGGACAAGAACGAGCAGCTGGAGGCAGAGAGAATGAGAGGGTCGGACTACTGCTTTTCAGTAGCACCTCAGATTTGTGAGGTGAGGCCAGTATTTACGGGCCTTTCCATGACTGTAGGTAGAAAAATCAAAGAAGATCTAATATCAAACCAATATGACGTGCAAGCCCACAAGAGGTGCTTCCTTTTCTTTATTATAGAGGGAGATGAGCTAATCGATGTGCCATCCTAAATGAATGAAGTAAGGTCAAGTTACTGAAAAATAGTAAGCTGAAGATTTGGGTCAGTACTGGATTTGGATGGTTTGTTGCTGAAAGTCAAAAAAATCTTTGGACGACATTTTACACAGGTCCTAGAGGTTAATTTGACAGATGTTCACTTTGGAAACATCTGGTATTACTATTCCTCTCCTCTCCTCTCTGCTGCTACTCTTTCCCCACAGCTATTGTGTAATTGTCCCTCTGCAGGAAATAATTTCCCTTGCTTTTTTGCTACTGGAAGGGAATGTGTGCTTCCTAATCAGCTGGAGACAATTCCAACTAAATCCTATTAACTCTCTTTGAAGACAATTTGATCTAACTCTGCTGGCTTTTCCTGCAGCAAGTAGAGGAGTACTCCCATATTCCCTGTCACCATTGGATATTTGACAACAAACGCCTCTTGGGCACCGATGAGGAAGCGTAATGATGTTTGCAGTGGTCATAGGTACATCTGTAAGAGGGTATCTGTGTGCGGCTGTATGCAGAGACTACTTCGTCCACTTGGTTCCATCCCTTCATATACTGAGCCATATACTGGTTCATCCCTTTATACACCAAGCTTGACGTCTGTGGTACAGAATATTCCTTTGGCTGGCTCGTCCTGTCTGTGTTCCCTCTCGGCTTCTGTGGGAACCTGAAAAAGTCCTTGACTAATGTAAACATTACGTTGCAACAACTAAAACAATGTGTGTTGTCGGCATTATTCTCATACTAAATGCAAAAAACAGCAGCTGCTAGGAAGAAAATTAACTCTATCCCAGCTGAAAGCAGGACAGGCATGCAAAAGCTAGCAAGAAAGGGTTTTAGTGTCCAGTATGGCCAAACATTAGAACAGGTTGCCCAGAGAGGTTGCGGACACTCTGTCCTTTAAGATGTTCAAAACCTGGACCCAGTCCTGAGCAACCTGCTGCAGCTGATCCCACTTTGAGCAGCGGGGTTGGACTAGATGATCCACAGTGATCCCTTCCAGCTTCAGAGAGTCTGGGATTCTGTGAAATATGCTCTAGTGTGAAATGAAAACTGAGAACAAGTTACGTACGTTCTCTCTCATCGGAAAAAATATTACCGTTCAGATCCAAGGAGGGTAATCAACTGGTTCTCCAGATTCTAAGGGATTTCTCAAAAGTGCTGTATAAATAATTTAAATACAAGATGTTGAATGTAAATATTGTTTTTTATTTTGGTAGTAAAACATGACAGAAGTATAGCAGGTGGAAGGCTGTTCATCACTGGTTTTTATTAGCAAGGTACTACTTTCAGAATATTCTCTTCCAGAACAGTAGCTTTCCTTGCCTGTGGTTTTATTTTGAGGAAAATGTCTGGTGTCCTACTTCGCGATTGCTCCTTGATAGGAAAATATTCTTTAAAAATGGTTTCCAATCATTCTGTTCTCTTTTTGTCACCAAGTTGTGTTGCATTTTTTTGCTGCCTGTTCTTATCTTTAAGACTCTCCCAGGATTGTGAATTTCTGTTCTGGTCTTTAGGTAAACCTGCTAGATAACTCCTAATGATGAAGTTGTCACTCGCAGGTCTTTATTTTTTCTTCCCTGATTCCTCCAGGTATGGCTTGTCTGGCAGTGATGT
Organism: Burhinus bistriatus; assembly: GCA_013397275.1. Lineage (NCBI taxonomy): Eukaryota > Metazoa > Chordata > Aves > Charadriiformes > Burhinidae > Burhinus > Burhinus bistriatus. The sequence continues at coordinate 378,758 of VYXH01008708.1, read as the reverse complement.
GCTAGATAACGTGGCGTACGCTCGAGGCTTTAACACAGACCATCAGACCCAGCTCCTGTATCAGGCATCTGCTATGATGGCTGAATCACGGTAATAAGACTGATTTAGGTGGAGTGATTTTTGTGCCCATACATATTCATGTTATAAAGCTCCCTGTAGAGGATGAACAAATGCAAGTGAAGTGTACATTACAAAACTGAAATGTCAAAGTAAATGTTTACTTGAAAAGTTAACTTTTTTGAAATATACTTGCTTTCTTCAGTGCTTAGCTCCATTAGGTTTTACTATTCTCAAACTGGATTATGCTCTGGTGGGTGAGCAGTCAGTTGTCATTAATACCTCTTGCTGTTGAAATGTTGGGTGGCAGCAATTGACTTGAACTGCAACAACTGATGTTATTTTACAAAGAAAACTGTTAGCCTGAGAAAAAATTTTAAAGATCAGTTTATAACTGCTTTCAGAACTAGATGTTGATTTAGAGCATGCCAAGAACCTGAGAAACCTGTGCAGACAGCTTTAGTTTGAAACTAAGATTTACAGGCCCCTTTAGAGAGAACGAGGTAGTGGTACGAGGTGTATAGGAACCTGTCCACAGAAAACATTGAATTCTGGGCTACTTTATAAGAGTACAATAAATCTAAGTTTGTAATCATGCAGCAACTTTCTTTGGGTTTACTGGGTTTTATTGCATAGTTAGTAATCTGAACATTACAGATCAAGCCAGTGTTGTTAAAAACAATAATTCTGCTAACTGGCCAGTGGCGAGGAGCTTACATCCACATCTGTGTGCAGCCTTACAATTCACTGGGCACTGTCACGCTCCAGTGGAGGTGATATTCATGCCTGGAAACGTTTATGCGAACCTCGTCCTTATCTTCTCCAGATACGCGCTGCTGATAGTGGACAGTGCCACAGCCCTTTATCGGACGGATTACTCGGGAAGAGGCGAGCTGTCGGCTAGACAGATGCATCTGGCCAGATTTCTGCGTATGCTGCTTCGACTTGCAGATGAGGTAAACTATGAACTTTGCTTTATTCTCTGGTGATCAGTTTTCTTTCTCTTGTAAAGCTTAGCGATTTTGTACAAGTGGCTTTCTGCCCGCTCAGTGTCTGCTTCCATTCTGTTTTGAGAGGCACGATAGAGCGGTTATGGACAGCAGAGAGGACAGCAGAAGTGCATGCATGTCTCTCTCTTCCTTTTTTTTCTTCTTTGTTCAGATTGTGGAAAATAAATGCATTTTGATGTGTTGCTTTTCTCCTTGCAGTTTGGTGTGGCAGTTGTGATCACTAACCAAGTGGTAGCACAAGTAGATGGAGCAGCCATGTTTGCTGCAGATCCCAAAAAACCTATTGGAGGAAATATCATAGCACATGCTTCCACTACAAGGTGAGAGAACAGATTATCGTCTTCTGTTAGCCTTAATTTGGAAGATTTTATGAAACTAGCTTAGTACTTTTAAATTCTGGGTTTCTACATAGTCTGTCAATGGCAAGTCCAGCTTGCTTCTCAACAAACGAATGCCACTCTGAGTGCTCGTTAATCGGTGGTAAAATCAACACAACATTTTCAGAAGTTCTCACAGCTCCGCAGTGTGCTGTATTCACGTACTGACATAATGTTTTAATGATTATGATAATGATTTACTGAAAGGAGGCTGTACATCCTTACCTGGTTTGTTTCCTTCTCCCTATTAGACTGTATCTGCGAAAAGGCCGAGGTGAAACCAGAATATGTAAAATTTATGACTCTCCTTGCCTTCCCGAGGCTGAAGCGATGTTTGCTATTAATGCTGATGGAGTGGGAGATGCCAAAGACTGAAGACTCCCTTTCATTTCCCGTGTAACCCCAGGCTCGGGGTCCGTAAAGGACTCTTTTTCTGTGCGGCACCCTACAGATGCTTTCCCAGTGCAGCCGCTCTTCAGGTGCTGGCAGAGGAATCTGCTGTATTTCAGCACAGAAGTCCCTCGGGTGAACACACTCTGGGACACATCTCGAGGTGTTGCTTGGAAGACATCTACCCTCTTGGGCTTTAGTCACTTGTCAGAGTAACGTGGTTCCTTGAGAACGTTTTCAGAGGACCGTAGCCTTTGTGTTCTCCTCGTGGCTGTTGCTCCAGCTGGATTCTACTGGTGGACATAGCGCGGTAATCTAAGAGTATGCGGCCATTGCTCATAACTTGGTGAATTTGAAGTAGCATTGATGGGTTTGTCAAATAAGAAAAGGGGTGACTTAAATACTTAAATTATCAAATAAAGCAGAATGGTATTCCACAATAAGAGTTTGAGGATATTGCTGGGATTGATGATGATCACAATCCATAGTCTTTTATGTTAATTTTGTTTTGGATGCTGCAACATGCTGGTTTTTGGGAACTCTTCATTTTCATTTCAGTTACTTTTTTTGGATTTCATTAAATCTCTGTGGAAATCTGCTTTTAATAAAAAGGACCATGAAAATACTGACGACACTACAGGTTTCTGGGATTCAGCCAGGTGTTAACTCAGACTGAGACATCTTTTTACCTGCAGGTAGGAAGAATAGGCACAAATCTTCAATGAATGTCTGGCTTTTTGTTTTTTCTCCTAATGCTAACAAAATGCATCATCTCCTTGATTTGAGATGTGCAGTGCAACTCTGCTCTAAGTGCCCTGTAGAGTTTTTCATGTTAAAAAGATTCTTTTGTATTATGCAATATTTTTATATAAGCTATGCTATCTTGAACTACTCTAAACTTCATTAAAGAGAATAATATAGTGGTGGTTGGCAGCAAAAAATATTTTCCTTCTTCTTTGGCACAATTTTTCTGGGGCAAACAATGAAGAATACATACAGTGGGGTCCAGCTGTCTCTGACGGGCGAGCAGGCATAAGCTACAGTTACTCGGTACATAAATACTTGTGCTGTATTGACCGCTAAATCTCCTGAGTGGTAAGTTGTCTGCTGTCCCATTTACAGCTGAATGCCTTTGTTCTCGGAGTCTGCACAGCCACCGAGTGTCTGCTCTTTCTGTTCGGAAGATGTGCACAAAAGGCCGTTGCTGTCACCGTTGCCTGCAGCTGAGATTCAAGAATCGGAACTCGCGTTAAAACGTTAAGTTGGGGATTAAACTGGGGTTGAACTCATCAGTAAGGAACTGAGATGTTTGGTCTTCTTAGTGACAGAGTTTCAGCGCTTACTCCTTGCTCACTCTTGCCCTACACGTAGGTGAAGGTGGTAGAACATACGGTGACTGCTGTTGTCTGACGTCACCAATTGTAAGATCCCATTTTTGCCTAAAGTGCGCCAGATGTTAACTGTGTTGGCTGAAACCTGGCATGGCTGGGATCTGTTCTCAGCTGGTACTTCTGGAAGGGTGGGGAAATCTGGCAGAGACCCTCAGCTATCCTCAGGAGCGAGGTGAGAATAAAAGGAAATGTTATGGCCTGTCAAAAAAGTCCAGATATCTGCCAATTTCTAGCCAGAGTTCTGGTTTTGAGAGTCCAGACCTCAAGTTTGGCAGAAGGTGGTCTCTGAAATGAAATGTCTCGCGCTGCCCCGGCAGAAGGCTGCTGTAAGGTGACCTTAGTCCGTTCCCACCCGCCCTGCGACTTGTCAGACCTCTGCAGTTTCTCCTTGCTGTGTGCTGGGCGTGCGCCATGGAAGACATGGCTTGAGAATGCGACTGTGACAGCAGTCCTGCGTCTGGACGGGTGACACCGGGCTGTGGCGTTCCCTGTACGGGCACTTGGTTCAGGCACATGGTGGGGAAAACCACCAGGCCTGCAGGGAACAGAGGGAGATTCCTTCCCCAATTCCTGATCAAGGGAAAACGCACAGGCTGGGAAAGCTGGCTGAGCAGTAGGAGCAAGTGAAGAGAGAGAAACAGGTCAGACAACGATGAGGAGGGGGATGTGGGACTGGCTGGGCACAGGGGTGTAAAGGGGAGCACAAGGTGAGGTGGCACCGAGAGCCGGGGGAGAAGCGGCGCAGACGGAGAGCTGTGGAGAGGCCCTGGAGATGACACAGCCCGGACCCAGGGAGATCCGAGCTCCAGCGTCTGCCCCTTTGTGATGCTTTCCTTAATGTAACTGCGTGTAACGCTTCTTCAGTTGCCCCTGGTATAAAATAGAACATTAACATCTTATTTCAAAATGCAGATGGGGTTTAAATGATCTGAATCAAAAGAAACCTGGCTGGCAGGGTGAGGGAGGGGATTCTGCACTTCTG
>VYXH01008708.1:362206-373237 GCA_013397275.1 Burhinus bistriatus | reverse complement strand
GTTGGATTCAATGATCTTAAAGGTCTCTTCCAACCTAGGGGATTCTATGATGCTATTAGCCACACAACTTGTGTTTTGTACACAAATTAAACCCCCTCGTCACACAAACGCACAGTGACCGCAAGGAGCGAAGTGAGGCTCGCCGTCGGAAGGACGTGGGCGTAGTGCGGGGCTGAGAAACATTCCCGTGTCTTCTCGAGGAGGGAGCAGCCCCATCTCGTAACTCCAGCGTCTTGCTCTGCGGGCAGACGGCTGGCTGGCCCGGCAGCCCGGTGTGTGGTCAGTGAGTTTTCCCAACTACCCAGCTTTAGGAGCAAATGCTAAATTTTTCCAGATGCAGCCGCGGTGGTGCAGGTGCAGCGTGCTGCCCGGCAGCTCCGCTTCTCCCTCGCTGCTGCCTTTGCAAATACACAACCACACGGGGTGACACCAGCGCTTCCCCGGCATGTGTTTGTAATTATGGGGAGGAATCTTTGTTAAAGGTCAGCACCCAACCCAAAACAATCGGAGCTCTGACTGTGGTTTATGTTATCTCCGTCTGACACGCCTGGTGCCTCAGTTTCCCCGCCGAGACCCGCGGTCGTGGCGGCAGCCTCGCACGGTGACCTCGGACAACCCATTGCTCTGGCCGGGGAGGAGACCGGTAGCCCCAGGGAGAAGTGCCCAAAGTCTAAGGTAACACTTGGTTATTTTCACTGCGTAACTTGAGTTAGTGGAGCTACACAAACGTGTGCTCGAGTTTATCACTCTGCTGCTGGCCTTGGCCGCTGGCGTGTGTTAGTCTTGGCGGTGGCGGCTTTCCTCGTCAGATCGATGTGTGTTTATGTGCTGAAATGCAGCTTTAATGCCCCCTCCCTCCTGGCGCGGACCTCACCGCCATGGTCAGAAGAGCTGAACTCGACTCCTGCTGGGACTACCACAACCACGAACCATCTGCTGTTTCCCTGTCGGGTGGTTTCAGCCTTTATTTGTCGGGAGAAACTTTAAAATATAAATTGGTTTCTCTGTGCCATAGAATTACATCGTTCTTCTCTCTCTCTGGCTCAAGTGGGCTGTGGCCTCTTCCAGGAAAGGCAGAAAATCTCTGCATAACCCAGCTACGCTCTGGGGCTTTAAACAAACTTCGGAGCGCTCCGTAAGTGTTTGTCCAGTCATTAAAGACAAGACACAAAGGAGGTTTTGTAACTTTGAGGCTTCAGACGAAAGAAGAAGAAAAATAAAACGGAAGGAACGCTGCAGCTTAAAGTTACATCCAGAATATTCAGAGCGTCTTACAGAAACCAACAGCAAAGGCGCAGATTTCCTCACCGGTCGGAAAACAAAGGGAAGAAGAGGTTTATTCTCCCTGGGCAGCGAAGGGCCGCGAGTCGGGGTCCGGGCAGCCGGGAAGGTGGCTGAGTGTTGAATGGGTTTTGGGGAAGCGCGAGGGGAGAAACCGGAGGTGGTGTGTCTTCGCACCTTTTCAGAAAATAAACCGCAAGACTTCAGATTTCATTTAAAATCATTCATTTTTATTAAACCAGTTGTATTCTGCTGCTGCTTCAATTTATCCCGAGGGTTTTTGATTTTTCTTTAGCAGAAGTTTGTTGGTAGGGTAACTTGACTGCACTTGTTTCTTTGTCCATATTTTGTATAAAATATGATCCTTTAATCACTGATGGTCCATCACAGATTTTAAAACCGTCTAAATCTGCTGAAAAAAAGAGGAAAGTACAATCGTGTGCAAATCTGCACCCCACCCCCCTGCCAGGGAAAGGGTCAGTAAAAACTCTGCCACAAAAGTGACTCTTTGAGCCCGGCTGGTCGGGGCTAACGGGCTCCAGCACTTCTCCAGCTTAAGCCCATCAAATCCATCCTGCATTACGCCTCGGACAGAAAAGTGAAATTAATGTGCTTAATATTCAGTTAAAGCAATCTTGGGACAGAAAGCACAGTAAAAGTCAACTTTATGTGTGCTTTGCTCCATGACTCCCTTAAGTTTAGACACTTGGGTGTATGAAACAGAGGGAAAAGCACAGCAACCACAGTACAGCACACAGCACCTGGGTGGCACGGGAGAGGGTGCAGAAGGTGGCCACGGCGAGCAGAAGGTGGCCATGGCGAGCAGAAGATGGCCATGGTGAGTAGAAGGTGGCCATGGTGAGCAGAAGATGGCCATGGCGAGCAGAAGGTGGCCATGGCGAGCAGAAGATGGCCATGGTGAGCAGAAGGTGGCAATGGTGAGCAGATGATCTGCCTGGTGGAAAGGGGAAGCTCAGCGCTGCCTGTGTGAGCCCAGACTCCTGCGAGAAAGACCAACCTTGGGGATGTTGATGGTGAAGCTGGGGAGTGCCGGGGCTCCCAAGGGGCCGCACTAAGCAAAGCCAGGAGGGGAGCAGTTTGTATTTCCAGCTGCAGGAAAGCCCTGAGGGCTCAGCCTCTGCCAGAAATGCATGTGTGTGGATTTACCAGAGCCTGGGCAGAAGGATTATGGATGCTGTAGTTGTTGAAGGATGCTGCAGGTCATACGTCTGGTAACGGCAATGGGCAAACAAAGCGGCCTCCAGAGCAAAGCAGGTTTGGGGTGTTTCTATGCTAGTCCTGCCCCCGGTCCCAGGTTTCCCCTCCTGCCCCACATCCCCATCCGTCGGCGGGCAGGAGCGGGTTAACATCGCCTTTCCCAAGGTGGGAGCTGCTGGAGGAGAGGAGGAAAGCAGTCACGCAAGGAGAACCGTGCTGGCTGGAGCAGGGGCTGGCTTCTCACGCATTGCAACCCTGACATCCCTCTCCTCGGGGGCCAGCTCTCCTCTCAGCATTAATCCGCGGCGACGGTGGATGAATCTCTTCTCCCTGCCGGGGGGACTGGTCCCTGGCCAGCAGCCTGCGCTGCCCAGCCTTGCGCTCGCCCGGAAACAGCAGCTGGTTGATGGAAAGCGGTCATTATTTCCCCATTACACACGCCAGAGGGGACTGGCTCATTTTGGGGCCCCCCCCCCTCCTTCTTCTCGCTGGCAGGACACACTCTCCTGCTCCCTGCCAGCAAACAACCCCCTCCAAGAGCTTCTAATCGCAGGAAAAGGAGACTGTCAGCCCGTGCGTGGCATCCCTGGCTGCACTGGCATCCTTGTCTTTGAGCAGGACTTTTAGGACAGCTTTATTAAGTGACGGAGCAGCAAATTAATTCCCTTGGAAGCCTGTGGCTGCTGGAGGAGAGGGCTGTCGCGCCCAGCCTTGCAGGCGGCGTGCAGACCCTTTCAGGACTATTTCAACACCATTCCCGGAGTCTGAACCCAGCTGGTTTCCAAAAGTCTGGATCTGAGGGACGAGCTCCCTCCAGCCTTCGCGTAGTTGCTCCGTTATCACAGCCCTCTCGGGGCCGGGACTAAGCTTCCAGCTCTTCCCAAGATCTGTTTTTCCTCCCAGGCAGAGCCCTTGTTTCACCACAACCCCCAAAAAACTTGAATTCCTGCTAACAATGAGCACGAGGGTCAAGAGAGGTGGAGGCTTAACCTTCCTGCCTATAAATCCAGCCTTTGCCAGGTGTTGCCATTTATCTCTCTCCCGTTATCTCCCCCAGCCTGGAAGATTTGCCAGGTTTCTGCCTTCTGCCGTTGGGCACGAGCCCCTGCAGAGCCACGCACATCCCAGCGCCGAGGTTCCAGCTGCGTCAGCCGGGAGTTCAGCCCTCCCTGCGTCCAGCACAGGCAGGTTTGCACCAGGCACCCCCCCGAATTCAGCATTTGGGCTACTCGGGCGGAGAAAAGATCCTCAGAATGAACGGGATGGAGGGTAACGGTGGATCCCCAACCTGCAGCTGCTGGGCCATGAGATGTCTTCAGCGTTGTGTCCCCCCACCCCAGCTTGGGTTGGTTGGGGGGCCGAACGCCTGGCAGCAGAGACCCACACCGGCAATTCCCGGGCTCGGAAACACGTCTCCCTTTGCTCCGGTTCTTGAGTAGGGCTTATCCCCAGTCAGCTTCTTCCCAGGAGCTTTTCCAGCACCTCTCAAATCCGGGTCTCCCCATCTTCCAGCCAGCTGCGCTGCTGGCGAGTTGCTCTTCGAAAATGCAATGTTCTCCACCCCAGTTTTTCATGAAACCGCGTATAATGGGCAAACCCCACAAATTTAAAGCCCTAGGCCGCTCTTGCGTGCAGCGCAGGCAATGGCGCAGCGTCCAAACTGGGCTACAAGGTCCCTTACAGCCCTTTAGATCGAGTTTAGTAGGTTGGAATAATGAGCTCCACGGTGTAACGATCTGCCGCGTGAAAAACTGCTCCCCTTGGCTTAGCCGGTACCTGCTGCTGGTGCCTTCACCAGCCCGTCTTCTGCCAGCCTGTGGCCACCACGAGCTCTTCCCTCACTTGCTCTCAGCAAGGCGAAGCCGCTGCTCTCGCTGGCAGCAGCGACGGAGCATACCGAGGATGGACTTCATTGTGCCTTCAAGAAGGCCTCAAAGGTCCCCAAAACACACCTCCAAGAAGCTCTGAGCGAACCTCTCGTCCCCCAGCAGGATCCTCCACCAGCTTTGAGACACCGCTTCGGCTTTCCACGGCAGCAGCCGGCACCGTGCAGGACCCGTAGCCATGAACCCCCGGAAGCAGGAGGAGGAGGACCTGACCCAGAAATACCCAAAGCGCTCGGGGGGGCTGCGGGGCCGGAGCAAAGAAGTGGCCGGGGGGTGTGTGGGGGTCTCGCTGAAGACTGCTGGGGCTCCAAAGCCGGTGCGGATGCTGCCCCGGGTTCCTGTGCCATGCTCATCTGCTGTGTCCGCAACGTCTGCATTATACAGCTCCACTTTGGGTGAAATTTTGGCTGCCTCGGGAAGAGCGAAAGGGCTTCCTCTCGCCTTTGGCAGGGAAGAAGCAGCCCGCGTTGCTTTTTTAATGGATGTGTCGGGCCAAAGTGGCTTGAGTCCAGCCAGAGGGGGACAGGCGGCCTTTGTTCCTCGCCGCTCCAACTTTGCGTGAACCCAAGCTGCCTGGAAATAACGTCTTGGCTTCTCCACATCCAAGTGCTCCTTCTGGTAAAGCTCAGCCAGCGGCAGCCTCCTCAGGGACACGGCACCTTGGCATCGGCTTCCCTCCCTGTCTTTCCCACCGGAGCAGGGAAAGCGAGCCTGTGGCACAGGCGGGCTGCGTTCAGCAGGACGTTCCCTTAGGCCACCCACCAGCACCTCGTCTTGGAGCAGGGTTCTTGCAAGCGGGTTGCAAAAGCCCAGTTTTAAAGGCAGGGGGGTGTGTCGTGGGGGGACCTAAAGCTCAGCCTGGTCCCAACACCAGGGAACAACAACCGTGGAGGAGCAGGTCCTTGCTCCAACTGTCGCTCCTCTGCCAACCCCCTCCCCGCTCAAGAAAACCCTCGGCCCTGCCTGCGCCCGGGGTGCTCTGGGCTCCCGACACGTCGACTGCGTTTTCTGCTGCTGCTGGAGCGGAGAAGCCATACGAGATGGGGCTGGAGGACTCGGGCAACATCATCCACCCAGTTACGCAGTTTGGTTGGGATCCTGGCTGGGGGACAGAGCTGGGTGCAGTGGGAGAAGTGGGAAAAAAAAAACCCAACCCAAAAATCAACGCAAGAGCTTCCGGCACAGCAGGAACGGGGCTTGGCCACCCCTTCTGCTAGGGCAACTCCTCCGGGGCGGTTGGCAAAGCCCATGGAGACCAACCACCTCCCTGTGCTGGGGCAGGAGCCTGGCACCAGCCTGCGGAGGCTGAACCGACCCTGTGGCTTTCGGGAGCTTCGCCTCTGCCGGGCGACACGAGACCATCTTCACTGCAAAAATCATCTTCCTCAGTTACAGCACCGCGACTGCGGAAGAGGAGGCAGAAATAGAGGGTCAGTATCCCGCAGTGCCCAGTGTCCTCTGTACAGCTGGATTCGGGCACGGAACGCAGCTGGCCTTGGGCTTCATGGCAATCGCGACGCAACCAAGAAGGTGATTGAAGGTGATTTAGTTCCAAAATGCCCGAGATTTTAAGAGGTTGGCCCCACACCCCCCAGAGCAATCCCACACCGTGGGGAACTGGAGCTTTGGATCCTTCCCACAGCCCCGTGACGCTCCGGCTAATAAAGCATTGGTGGTAACGAGCTCCCACCGTCTCAGCCGGCTGCAGGAGGACAGACAGACACGTTTTGCTGGTGCTGCAGAGCTAACCCCCCTCCTCAGGGGTGCCCAGCTACCTCCCGCCTTGGGGGCAGTTCATTAAAGTGGCCGGGACACGGCGGTGAGCTCCCCTCGAACCCCCCATCAAACATCTCAGCGTGACCCTCGCCGTGTTTTCCCCTTTACAACCTCCTTTGCACCCACCTGCGTCCCCTTGGGCCAAAGCTCTCCGGGTTTTCCACCGCACTGCCCGGAGGGAAGCGATGGCGAGAGCCGGCGTCTCTGCCGGCTTCCCAGGAGAGCCCAATCCGGGGCTCTTCCCTCGCCAACGTCTCCTCCGAGCGCGTGAGGGACACACCACGCCGTCAAACCCAAATATCGCCAGATTCGGTTACTCAAAGCAAATGATTTCCTGACACCTCCGGGGTGGGTTTGAGCATCCCTTTGCTCGAGGCTTCACCGGCCGCTTTCCCGGCTCCCGTGTGCGTAGGTGCCGTTATTCCTTAAGTGGTCGCTGTCATTAAGAGTTGCAATAAGGAGAACGACGTCTCTGCCTCCCCCCGCCCCGGGATCGTGAATCTGAGCCCGGTTCGTCGCAGAGCTTTACGCTGGGGAAGCGGAACGGTGAACCGAGCCTAAGGCTTGTACGGGGGCAGTAAATGATGGGGGGAGCGGGGTGAAGAGCCCCTCTGCACTCTGCCAGGCTGAGACCCCCCTTCGCCAGCTCTCAAGCAATGCGCCATCTATTTTGAAATAAACCTGAAAACCGGTAAGGACAGCACAGCGGTGGAGGAGAGGCGTGGATCCCCCAGCGAGCCCCAGCACCGGAATGACCCAGGGAAGGCAAAAATTAGACCAGCAGGAGTCCGGTGAGGAGGGGAGAGAGGAGACCCTCCAAAAAAAGGGCTTAAAGCCAATTCTTCTGTTTTCGGTTCCCCTCACCCCCCCAAAAATTAACCCCAGTTGAAGGGTACCCGGGGAAGAGCTGGCTGCGCCCTGGGACCCCCCCACCAGTGGCCGGGGCCACCCGGCACTGGCCGAGCCCCCGGGGCCACCCGGTGGGTGGTGGGTCTCCGGCTGGTTTATGTGGGGCGCAGCCGCCGGTGGGCTCTTGGTAACCACGCAGGATGAAAAATCCCCTCCGGAGCCGGTTAAAAAATCAGAGCAGATATCATGTAAGCCAGTCAAGGAGAGGAAATGAGATCTTACAACAGATTTATTTTTCCAAATGTGTTTCTAATTTAAAGAAGAAACCCTCTCCTCCCATCTGACGCTGTGGATTTTTGGCATTTAATTCGTCTACATTCGCTTTTCTGGTCAGGGTTCGTAGGCGGCCGTCGGCCCAAGGGGCTCGCTTCGGTTTGGGGTTGTTATTTTTTTGCTTCTCTGATTGATTTCCTAACTGTCTCCTGTATTCAAGTTTCCATTTATCTTGTCCTTGATCCAGAGCTCGCTGCTGGCAGCGGGAATCTGCGCAGTCTGACCTCAGCCGGCGTCGACTCCGGCTTTTCACACAGCAGGCAGCGCCTGCTTTCTGTGTTTATGAAAAATATGTTTCTGAAAATACTGAGGCACCTCCAAGTCCCCAGGTGCCACCCTGCTGGTGGGAGAGGCTTTGGGAGCTTTGTCCTCCGAGTCTGGGCTCCGGGAGAGCCGGAATCACAATCTCAAATACATTTGGAGTGATATGGGACTCGGTTACTTGGGCTGAGTTTGTCACTTGGATCCCTTTTGAAAAAAACCACATCATCTCTCATGTCCATTGACGATTTTAACCTAAAAAAAAAAAAACCACCCAAATAAAAAATTTAAAATAAAATAAAATAAAAATAAAATCATTTAAAAATCAGTATTATTGGAGGTCATGATTATTATTATCTGTATTTTCATATTAATAATTAATGAAATTATTATCCTTATTCCCTTGCTTGTCGCCCCACGGGCCATTCCAGGTGAAAAACCATTTTGATTCTGTGTCCATCTATTTTTCAGTCCCTGTTTCTCAGCTGGAGCCGAGACCTTCCTCCTGCTCTCCCTGCAGATTTCCTACGCTCGCTCCAGGTCGGGATTTGCTGAAGGTGGAAAAAAAAACAAACAAACAACAACAAAAAAACCACAACCCCAACATGTGAGATTATTTTTTTTTTTTTCCATTTCATTTCAGAGCAAGGTGTGCTAAGGACCAACCGCAGGGGTTTGCCGCCACCTCGCCCCCTCCTTCCCACCTCCCACCACCACGCCGCTCTGCCGCACCCAAACCTGAGGCTTCCCATGCCGTAACAGCGACTGCGGCTCCCCCGGACGGGGCCACAAAGAGAAATATTCCCCGGCAAACGGCACGGCAGGTTGGTCCCCCCCGGCCTCAGCGGTATTTCTGCCTCCCCCACATCCAAATTCCCCTTAGTACGCTCAGCTTTGTAAAAACGTCTACGTTTACGTATTGTATGTATGTTTATATATTTAAGTGACCATATTTATGTGTTTACATTTATGTATCCATATCGATGTAGACGTTGCTGTGTTTGTGTGTCGCCGTGTTTGGTGAAGCTCTGCACCCGCAGCGGTGCCGGCGAGCAGAGCCCCTGTGTTCGGAGGGGCCGCGGCCGCCCCGAAGGCTCCCTGCCTGCCCCGCAGGGGAATGGAGCTGCGGCTCCCAAACCGATCCGCGGTGCTGGGCCAGAGAGAGGGGAAAAAATAAATGAATAGTTGTATAGAGCTATACCATAACCATTTTCACACTAACTGCTGCTCATCTGCACAGTGATCTGTCTATCGACCTATCTAAACACATTAAAAATACATCTATAAATACATAAATAGGTAAGGAAATAAAAGTTTTTCAAATAAAATGAGCGACACTAAGTTGGACGAGCCCTACAAGAGCCCCCAAAATCCCTTTTTCCTCCCTTTTTGCCCCAGGACAGTATTTTAATTTAACCCTGAGCAGCCCCACGTGTCGCCCATCGCTTTGCCGGCCCCGGGGGAGGGAGCGGGAGCTGCTCCCCAGCCCCTGAACCCCAAACCGGGAAAAGAAACCACTTCTGCCAGACAACCTCCCCCCTGGCCTTCCAAATAGCCTACTTAATTATTAATGGATTATTTAACTATTAATAGCTTAATTAATGATGAATAGCTTAATCGCAACGATATCTTTCCGGTGTTGTAAAGACTAGACACTTACCGAAACCCAAAGTTTCCAACCTCCATCGATTTAGCTGACACCTTCAGCTGTTTTAATCCAGCCTGGGAACCCTGCTGAGAAAAGCTTTCCTGCTGCTGCCTCGGAGCATCCCAGAGCTGGAAATTCCCATCTGCTTCCTCACCTTCCTCTGCCCACCTGAAAAAAAAAAGAGGAATAACCCGAAAAAGGGGACGAAGGAGCCCAAACCACCGTGGTTGCCGCAAGGAGCAATTCCCCCTTTTCCCATGGTGTGGGATATTTTATCCTCTGCATTTTCTTTTCCACCTGCCCAGTGCCGGGATGCAGGTCCGGAGCCCTGGGGCGAGGATGGGACTGGAAGGGCAGATCCCATCGCAGCCCCGGCCGCGGCTGCTGAGCCCCCTGAGACACGGACCCCCCGATACCATCACTGCCCACGTCCCGCTGCCTTCCCGGCACCGTCGCCTGGACGGCGCCCAGCCGTGCCGTGCCCCTCCGGCACCAAACCTCCGCCCCGCTCGCACGGGCTCCGGCCAAGCACCAGCGCTTGGGCCACGGGACCAATTTTTTTTCCTCTTGGGAGCTTTATGAAAATAAAGCAAAAAAAGCAAAACAAAAAACCCCCACCCTGCTGAATTGCCCTGAAAAGAGGCTGTTTGGGGAGAGCTGGTGCGGGCTAAACCGATCACTGGGGCAGCAGAGTGAATCTGGAAATGGGTACGCTATCGCTCTACATAACTTCCTCTTCTTCTTCCTCCTCTTCTCCTTCTTCCTCCTCTTCTCCTTCTTCCTCCTCTTCTCCTTCTTCCTCCTCTTCTCCTTCTTCCTCCTCTTCTCCTTCTTCCTCCTCTTCTCCTTCTTCCTCCTCTTCTCCTTCTTCCTCCTCTTCTCCTTCTTCCTCCTCTTCTCCTTCTTCCTCCTCTTCTCCTTCTTCCTCCTCTTCTCCTTCTTCCTCCTCTTCTCCTTCTTCCTCCTCTTCTCCTTCTTCCTCCTCTTCTCCTTCTTCCTCCTCTTCTCCTTCTTCCTCCTCTTCTTTATCATTACTATCACTATTACTGTTACTATCACTATCACTATTACATTACTACCACTACTATTATTACTACTATTATTATTATTAATTATTTTCTGTCTCTGGCCCAGCTGCTCGGGTTTGAAAGCCGCAGCTCCCTTCCCCTGGGCGGCAGGGAGGGAGGGAGGGAGCCCTCGGGGGGAGCACGGCATCGCTGCCCTCCCGCCCGAGCTGCTTTAGGACCCTCTTGGCTGGAGGTGACACCGAAGAGCCAGGTGGGAGCAGGGGACGACCCCAAGACACTAGTTTTTGGGGTGACCAGCATGGGAAATGGCCGAGAAAATTTCGTATTTCACCCCGTTCCTGCAGAATGAATTTTCCTTTGCCCAAGCACAGAGGATTTGGTGCTCTGCTGCGCCCGATGCACTTTTAAAGCGACGCCTTCGCAGCGCCGGGACCCCTCGCCCTTCCCCAGAGCATCCCACCAGCGCTGCCGAGAAACTGTCCCCAAGTCACCAGACGAGCGCCAGGCAGAGCACGGAAGTTTCTGACTTCGGTGTTCCAAATGAAAGGCAATGCCGATGGGAATTACAGCCTGCCCTCACGCAACGCTGTATGCTGGAAAACAAAGTTTCGTGTTTTAGGAGCCCAAAAATTGCAGCTTAACTCAATCAAGCATTACTGTTTTGCACGCCTATAACTATGAGGAAATAAATGCCGTTTTTTTTTTTTCCCTGGGAAGGTTTTGCCCTCGCAGTCGGCGCTGGGTGCCCTCA
>VYXH01008708.1:317471-360049 GCA_013397275.1 Burhinus bistriatus | reverse complement strand
GTGCTCAACGGCGAGGCGGTCATCCGGCGGGCTTTGGTGGGCTTGGCCGCCCGTTTCGCCGGCCGCCCCGATTTCCCATCCTTCGAGCTGGTGTCCGGGGGGCGTAGCGTGGCTTTCGGGTCCTGCTCGCCCCAATGGAGGGCTCGCCGGCGCCTGGCCCACGCCGCGCTGCACGCCCGCTCGACGGCGGCTGAGGTGGAGCAGCACGTGGCGGCCGAGGCAGGGGACCTGGTCCGGCTCTTCCTGCAGCGCAGCCGGGGCAACGCCTACTTCAAGCCCTCCCCGCTCTTGGTGGTGGCCAACGCCAATGTCCTCTGTGCCCTCTGCTTCGGCCGCCGCTACAGCCACACCGACGGCGAGTTCACGGCACTGCTGGACCGTAACGACCGCTTCGGGCAGACGGTGGGGGCGGGCAGCATGGTGGACGTGCTGCCTTGGCTCCTGCGCTTCCCCAACCCCGTGCGCCATGTCTTCCACGACTTCCAGGCCCTCAACCGGGAGCTGCATGGCTTCGTGTGCGCCAAGGTGGCGCAGCACCGCCAGACCTTCGACCCACACACCCTCCGTGACGTCAGCGATGTCATGATCGCTGCTGTGGAGCGCAGCGGCAGCCCCCCCGAGGGGCTGGGACCCGAGGACGTGGAGGGTGCCATGACAGACATCTTCGGTGCAGGGCAGGACACTACATCCACGGCACTCTCCTGGGTCCTTCTGCTGCTGCTGAAGCACCCACGGCTCCAGTGGGACCTCCAGGCCGAGCTGGACCAGGTGGTGGGACGCTCCCGGTTGCCCACGGCCGAGGACCGTCCCCAACTGCCCCTCCTGGAGGCCTTCATCTACGAGACGCTGCGCTACAGCAGCTTTGTGCCCATCACCATCCCGCACGCTACCACGGACGACGTAGAGCTTGAGGGCTTCCACATCCCCAAGGGCACCGTGGTCTTCGTCAACCAGTGGTCAGTCAACCACGACTGCAGCAAGTGGTCCGACCCGCAACGCTTCGACCCCACACGATTCTTGGACGCGCAGCAGCACCTGGACCGTGACCGGGCCAGCAGCGTCATGATCTTCTCAGCCGGCCAGCGGCGTTGCATTGGTGACCAGCTCGCCAAGCTCCAGCTCTTCCTCTTCACCGCCATCCTCCTCCACCAGTGCTCCTTCCACGCCAACCCAGCGGAGCACCTCACCATGGACTGCATCCACGGGCTGGCGCTGAAGCCACGGCCCTTCACCGTCACCGTGCAGCAGAGGCACCCCGCGCTCATCCAGCCCTGAGCTTCTGCCAGGGGTGGGTGGTGGGTCCCATCTCTGCTGCACCCCCGGGGTTTGGGGCTGGCAGGGCTGGGGTGGGAGGATGCATCCTGCTCTGCCCGCAGGTGGATCTTGCCACAGTGCATCCCTGTCCCCGTTCATAGGGTGAACGGCCGCGAGTCCCCCCAGCAATAAACGCCTTTGACACAGCACCGGCTCTGCTCGTTTTCTCAGGTGGGTGGTGGCGGGAAGCATCATGCACGCCCGAGCCCCCGTCCTGCATCCCCCTCAGCTCCCCCACCCCAAAACAGGTCAAACCCCACCTCCCCACAGGGATCTCCCTGCAAGGACCGGACCCTCGCGTGCAGCAAGGAGTGATTTGCTTCACCTATCGCAGCAGAAGGCTGGAGGAGGATATTCGGGGTGGGGAATGTCAAGGAAAGCCCCGTGGCAGCTAAGGGAGGCGGGGGGGTCCTGTTGATGGAGCTTAAGAAGAGTTTCAGGAGCAGATGCTGGGGGGGTGGGAGGGCAGCCCCATCAGTTTGAACCCATGAGCGTCTCCCTGCTCCGGTTTGGGTGTGGAAGGAGGTTTGGAAAGGTTTTGGGGGGGGGCTTTCTCACCCCTCTTCCCCCAGATCCCACTGGCAGCTTGTGGGGTGGGGTGGAGGGACACCTCCCTGGGGACAGAGCAACCCAGGGAAGGTATTTCTCCTCTACGAGCCTCTGCTTGAAGCAGAAAGAGGCTTCGGACACCCAAAAGTAGGCTCTGACAGGGTGCAGCATTGAGCTGCTTTGCTGAAATGGGACACGGCTCATCTCAAAAATCAACCTTCCCCCACCAAATTCAGCTCCTGAACGACATCTGGCAGCGTGACCTGCAGCTGCAAGGAAATCCTCTTTTCCTGGGCACGAGGTAAACCCATCCCTGCTGGGTAGCCGCCACTGCCCTGCACGCCACCGACGCCGTCACACGGCCGTACCGCATCATCGAGTGGCTACAGCACGTGAACCTGAGCAATTTTTTAAGGTCTGACCAAAGCTAATAGAGGTGGCTTTATATCAAAGTGTCTTCAGCTTTATATGGCCCCCAAAAAAGGTGGGGGGGGGTGGGCAGAAACAGCCACACAAGCTAAGCCGGTGCTTATCTCGGTGCCACCAGCCTGGGGCCACCCCGAGGAGCCTCACAGGCTGGCACAAATCCCCCCCTAACGACAATAATTTACCAATAGCCAATTTATCTCCCTCAGAGGCGTTACCGATCGGTAAGGCTGGATTTATGGCTTTTGTGCGGGGGGAAGGTGGCAGAAACAATTTTCCACCTACCTGTGCTGGTGTTTGCTCTCAGCAGGAAGACGCCGGTCCTAAAAATTCCCGTAACGCCGGAGTCAGTTGCTCTGCTGGCAGCTGCCTTTCCCCTCTCGACTCCATTTTCATTTGACCCGTTGAACTATTGCCCCAGAAACGGTCTGCGCTACGGCGTATTTCAATCCCCGCTCGCCAGCTCTCCGTGTGCAAATGCAGGACACGCATCCTCACCCACCCCACCAGCAGGATCTGAAACGCCTCCGAAGCGTAGCACGGAAACGTGCCCTGCTGAGCATCAGGGCTGGTGGGTTCCCAGTGCCACCATGGTGTCCCCTGGGTGTGCCCTGCCCACCGCCACCTCCACGGGCTACTGAAATCGCCGAGCACAAAGGAGGTAGCAGTCAACAGCTCCACGGTGCCAAGGTTTGAAAGCAAGCACAAGTTTTCTCCTCCTCTGTAGACACTTGTCTGTGAAAACATCCCTGGAGATGCCGTAAGACAAACCAGTAGTTATCTCGGCATCAACACTGCCTACTCGGCGTTTTGCCACCGATGGTCATCTCCAGCTTTTATGGTCCAGCTGGAGACCCTCTGCCCCACAGCAGCACCCTCTGGAGATGCCGGCACCGCAGGCTCCCAGGCTCCTTGACCGGGACCACAGGCTGGTTCTTTATTCAGCCTCGTTTTGTGGGTACATCGAAATGGAGGAACAAATATAGGAATGGCCCCGGGGCCTCAGCCCTACTTTAAGCCGTCTCAGCACACGAGGACACTCTGAAGGGCATCTCGCACCGCAGTGCTACCGGTGGCACCGTCATGACCATGACACCCATGGTCAACAGAAGCAACGCGCCCCCCCACAACCCCCTGGGACCCGGCGCGGAGCGAAGGTGGCAGCAGCCATACGAGTGGACACTTGAAGCTGAGACGCGCCCCCAGGGCTCTGTGCAAACCCACCGGCACATTGAGCATGTTTCGCTCCCCAAAACACGGGTGAGGCGGCCACTGCTTGTCCTTCTATCGTTCTCTACTCGCCTGCAGCTGATGCGGAGCCTGACATGGAAACGCCGTGTCCAGGCCACCCTCTGTCACTAGAACTCTGTGCCCCACGCTCTTTACACAGCGAGGGCCAGGGAGGAGGAGGAGGAGGAGGAGGAAGAGGAGGAGGTGGTGGTGCTGGGCTGAGCGAAGAGCATCACGAGTTGCTTCTGTGCCCGGCCCCGCACGAGGGCCGAGCCCTGGTGGAGCACAGTCAACGGCTGCCGGAGCATCCCGCCCCACCGCCCCAGCCCTGTCCCCCCCGGCCGCTGGCCTCCGGAGCTCCAGTCCCTACCTACCCATAAAGCGTTTAAAGTTGGGGCTCCTCAAGCCCAAACCGTGAAGATTTAGGCGTACGCGTTTGCTGCGGCACCCAACTGCTGCCGCACAGGAGGTGGTGGCCCTGGCGTGCGAAGCCGGCGACCGCAGCTCTGCTTTCCACGGCGGGGGGAGGAATCTGCTTCCAGCACTCACTTGAATGATTTTGCAATACTTTGACCACCTCATTTCTCATGTTTAAGGAGAGACGCTGCCAGGAAATATGATTTTTCTTTTTTTTTCAATATGGCAGGGGGATGCTGGGAAAGGCGTTCGGTATTCACTGTCCCCTGGGTCCAAACTCGTTCCCGCTCCTCGTCCGCGATGACAGCCGTCTCTGCACGCAGGCAGGTAGCGTGTCGCTCCCACCGCAGCTTCTGGGCCCCCGAAATGCTGGAATACGCTCTCTATTATTGAGCAAAAGACACACAAGAGCCCTGGCTGCAGAGCTAAGCCTCTTACTAAGAAGCAAAGCAATCAGTCCCTCGTTAATCTTGCCTTTAAAACAATTCGCGGCAGGTATGTAAGCAACCCAGCACAGGGAGCCCAGACAAATCTGAGCCTCTTCTGCTTCTCATAAACAACTTAATTATTACAACTTGATCCAAAAGGCCTTTAACGTCTACGTCGCAGTCAAGCTGACATCGGGCCAGTAAGTAAGAAGCCGACTTTGTTAGGGGAGACGTTTACAACGATGGGACTCTCCAGAGACGGGGGACATTCCTGTATTATAGTGGTTGCCTTCAGGGTCTGGAGCCCTTCTCAGATTTTTACTTTGGAGAAAGCAAGAATTAAATACACCCTATGAAAAGAACGAAATCTCTGGCTACCCAAGTTGCCGAGATGATGCTTTCATGCCCGATGCTGCCGCAGCTGCCTGCGCGTCCAAAACCAGACACACGGCAGGTCTACAGCAAGCTGCAGTTGTGTTCAACCTTACTCCCCCCTCGCTTTCCTCCCCAATTTTAACCTCAATTTCCATTCACAGTGAAAATGTTTCCCTAAATTCAGCTTTTTCTCTGATTTTACTGTGTGCTTTGCATGCAATACTCAAATATTAGCCAAGTCAAACAAGGCAGCAAGCCTACTGCCCGCAATCCTCCCGCTTCAGGTTGTCTCTCCAAGAGAGCAGGGTCTGTGCAGGTCAGATTTTGCCAGGGAATTTCCAAGGAATTACAAGTGTCATTGAACCAAAGAAATCTGGGTTTAGCAGAAATAAGCCGGGCTGGGAGTCGGAATGACTGTCCCGCTCCTGGGAGAAAGCGATGTTGACATTTCTACTCCGATACTGAGTCAGAAGTTTCCCAGCACATGGGAGAGGTGGTCACAGCTCTGGTATGCTCTTTTTATTGGAAACCAACTCCATAACTGAAGTTGGCTGCTTTCAAATCCCTCTTTCTGACCGGGCTGCCCTGTCCCAAGCCTAGGGTCAATGCTGACCTCTTCTCGGAGACGGCCGAGTTGCTTAAAACCATTTTCCCAACCGTGCTCTAAGCCACCTCTCCCTCGATTGCCAACTTAACACTCAAGTATCGCAAAATGTCCCTTTTAAAAGTCCTTCAGAAACCTCTGATGGTCCAAGAGTGAGGGATCTATGCTGCATCACCGGGTACCTGCACGCCCATCCCCGACACGGTGCCCTCACTGCGTCACCCCTTTGGCTAAGCCAAGGACCTGCCGGTGCCACAGGTCTCATCCCGCACAACCCCGTCTTCTGCTTCTGGGGCCCTCTTCTCTCCCAAGCGGCAGACCTCGGCAGGATGCCCCTTGTATCAGCTCCGGCTCCTTTCCTCAGGCAAATCAAAATCCTCCTCGAGGTGACCCAGTGCACTAGAGGGTGCCACAATTCCACCTTGAGGAGGAAACAGAAGGAAGAAGATGACAGAGAAGCTGGGCGCTGAAGACGGCCCTAATTGTGCAGCAGGGAAAGAGGCACCTGTCCGCGCGACGGCTGGTGCTGCTCCGGCCACCTTCTGAGAGAGGACTTGTCCCGTGCCTGCGGCTGCTGGGGACTCCCACGGCCTTCTCCCAAGGACGGGGATATTGGGACTGCAATGCACGGATACCTAGGTAATTTAACACAACCAAAATTACTCCTACCTATTCCGCGAGGTAGCCTAAACCTTGCTTCCCACTTACCGCTCCCGGACTAAGCGGATTTGGGGGAACGCTGAAGCACCGTCGGTGTTACCTTCCACTCTCTGCAGAGTAACTTCAATCAGAACGGGCTAAAAACCAGGCGGGCCAAAGCACCCCGAACCGACACCAAACACAGCCTGCCGGCCCCTCCTTTATGGTTCCTGTCCCTGGAAGCTGAAGGCGGCCTTCAGGATCACGAAGGTGGGGCGCAGAAGACTCGCACTGGTCACAAAACTGGTTATCCACCTTTATTTAAAAACAACTTCACCTGGAGTACATCCTTTGCCACGAGTGTGGCCGTTTGACTTTGGTGCACCTTAAAAACACGAGCAGTAGTGGTTGTACGGACACACAAAGCGCGCTACCGCAGTAGCCCACACCATGACGCATCTAACCAGCCATACACAAACAATAGTGTTGTACGTCACTTTCCCGTATTTGCCATCGCGTTTGGCAGAGCCACCACGCGCACCAGCACAATGACGTCATGTAGAAGACCTCCGCCCGGCTGTCGGGTTTCTTCACCTACGTCTGCATCGCCATGAAAAGCAAGAGAGCAACACAGGTGACTTTAAGCACGATCCCCTTCTCCTTATTTATAAATACTGTATTTCAAATGGAACAGCACAGCGAGGATAAATTAAACAGCTTCAGTTATTCTTTAGTACCAAAATTTAGCCACAGGTAGGTGTGTTTTACCATTAAGACAGGAGTAGCTCCAGGAAGTTCTTCTTTCTCACCCTGGGATAAGTCCAGAACTAATCCGGATAGAGAGTCTCTACCAAAATTGTACCAGGCAAATTAATTTCTTGTGGTGCTGGCATGTATAGAGTGCGGGCGCCTCGGAGAAATTCACATTGTACTCTGGGATTAGTCTGCAAAGCATCTCCAAATTTTAAGAAGTCTCGTTTTCTCCGTTGTCCGAAAGCTCCGGGAGCGCAGACGGGAGGAACGGCTCCCCCCACCCCCAGCAGGCGCAGAGCACGAGCCTAAGAGGAGACGGCACATTTTACTGCCAAAACCCCTAAATCCCGAGCCTTGTTGAGTGGGCAGTGTTTGAGTTACCCAGCCTTGCCTCATCGCCACATCAACCTGCAAGCTATGCTGTTAGGCTCAGACTGTTCATTAGTCACATTCTGCTTATTCACAACAAGCCAGGAAAAGGCAAAACCAGAATGAAAAAGTTTCTTTTGATCATTCTGTCACAACTTCCTGGAGATCAGACTGAAAATGGCAAAGTACAGCTTTTATCTGCACTTGAAAGGATCTGCGAGTTCTGTCATCGCCTTTCATCGCCGTCTTAGAGCCGCGTTAATTAGGCTCCAGCAGATAGAGCAGACTAGGAAAAATCACACGCCGCAGACAAACCTCCAGCCCCGCTCCGCGGGCAGGGCCGTGCTCCGGGGAAGCTTTCCCGTAGGGAGAGCGGGATAACAGACTTTCACAGCTTCAGATCCCCAAGGCAGGGACAGGGCCACACACACGAAGGACACGTGGGAGCCAAATGCCAGACCCGGCTCTTTTAAGCCAAAACTGAAGTCTTTTTTTTTAAAAAAAAAAAAAAAACAAAACACAAAGGCGAAGCAGGCAACCAAACGCACAGAAAGCGTAAAGCATTCACCGAAGGTCCCAAATAGAATAAACGAGAGTTGAAAGGCTGCAGCTGCGTGAAACCATCTGAGAATAAAGACCAAAGGGGAAGAATTACCGTGGTTTAATGACCACCTTCTCCAGGAAAGCCGGTTATTTTTACTCAAAGACAGGAGAGGTTCCGGTCCCAGCCCAACACGCCTGCACCACAAGCCTCCCCCCCTCCCCCAGAGGAAAATGACTTCGGGTTCTTTTGGCAAGAAAGCCAAGGTTTTGGGGATCAGTTTGCGAAGGTGCGGTTCAGCCCGTCACCCGGAGCTGGGTTCCACGGCACTCCTCGGCAGGCTCGTCCGGAGAGGGGCTGCCAACCCGCAGGGCACCCGGGCACTTAACAGATCAGCAGAGTGCTTCCCTCCTGCATCGCCCTCTCAAAGACTTCACGAACATAACTGGGATGAAACACTCCAACCTAACCCAGCGCAGAATCCCAAGCAGCAGATGAACAGCAAATCGGCACATCTTTTGGGTATCACCGTTGCAGATTTCCCAGCTTGGCTTAAGCAATCAAAAAGAAAATAGCTGAAAAACTTGTGCAAATATTTAAAGATTGGATGTTTAGAAGGAAAAAAAAAAAAGGTCATCCACTGGGAAATACTCAAAACAAGACAAAGTCACATTAAGCAAAAAGGCAGCTTCATCATTCTACGGAAGCACGGGGAGAAGAGCACACAGTCAGAGAAAGTCCCGCAATTACAGATCAAGTGCCCACTCACCGCGAGGGAGCTCTGCCCACAAACACCGGGACCGCCGTCAGCCTCTCGGGACTCAGTTCTCCATTTGTAAGTATCAACTTTTATCATTTCAGGCAAATAAAGCTAATTGCACACTTGCCTGGATTTCATGAGGTGAGTTCAGCACCAAAATTTGAGAGAGTTCAATTTGGACAAACAAACAAAAAAGCTAAAAAGTGCCAAATCCACAACACGGGAAGTTTTTAAGGTCGAGTTTACTACCCGTTTCCCCTTCAGTCTTATTTTCACAAAGTAACAACCCATCGGTTTGATATACATGTGCAAGGGACTAAAAAAGGTGATCACGAAATGCTTTACTCTTGCACTTTACACTTCACAAAGACTAAACAACACGGCAAGACGTAACAAACGTTAAAAAAAAATAAGCCTCAAGTTAGCTGCCAGCTGAAACTTGAAGGGCTATCAAGAAAGCCTTGCCAGGTGCTTGGGGAAATTTCGGCAGGCCGTTTTTGCTCCCCCCTGTGTCAGTGTACAGCGCCTTGACTTTTTCGGGGTGGTGCCCAGGAGGTGCCAGAGCAAGTGTCCCTGGGCAGCTTCGCCTCCTCGGCACGGGTCTCCCGAGCCACGAGCTGGCAGAACAACATGACCGGGAAGCATCAGCTTTGCCACAGAATATCCCTGTTCCTGTAACCAGTGTTTCGTTGATAAATAGCTACTTTTCAAACTAAGTTATTACACCTAAACCATAGCAGCGCAGTTTAGAGGGACGTAAGAAACTTTCAGTCTCATGGGAGCGAAGGGAGTAACATCGCCGGGAGGAAGTCCTGAACTTTAAAACCTTATTCCTCGCTTCCCTGAAAAAGCAACGGACCTCTTAAAAACAAAGTCCGTATTGTGCAGGAAACCTCGGTACCAACTCACAAGAGTGAGCAGGGCTGGCTTCCCCCAGTGGAAAACCAGTGCAGTAGCTCCGGCACAGTTGGGAAGGACCAAGAGCGTGTTTCAGACACCACCACCCATTTTGTTCACAGCAAGGAAGAAATGGCTGACAACCCGCTTATTTTAAGTCATTGTCGTCTTCTCTTTTTATCAGTGCCTTTTCTCACGTCACAGTGCCAGTGCCCCTTTGAACCGAGAGGCTGCGGGCAGGAGGAGACGCCGCTGCCTCCAGCGCGGCACGCTGGCCACCGAGCACAGCGGCTCGGAATTTCAGCTCACCTAAACATCTCCGAAAGGCGCGTAGTCAGTTACTTCAACTGATTCAATTGATTAATTGTTACTAAGGAAAAGAGAAACCAGTTAATCTGAAAAAAGTGCTGGCCGAAGACTTCCTCAGGAATCAGTTGAGGGAGCTCACCAGCCGGCAGCTCAGGCGGTTACGCAGGTAGGGTTTGTGATACAAAGGGTATTTGTGTATATATGAATATTTATATATTTGTGTATGTATTTTTATATCAAAGTATATATCTCACAATCTCACATATATCTATGATATATACAGTCACAAGTATTTTTGTATCACAAATTCTACCTATACCCCCCCTGTTTTTAGGAATTTGACGTTTTTTCAGGAATTTTAAAAATCAAACATCTGCAGTGCTGTAAGTAGGAAAATAATACAAAATTTTATCCGATTAAATCCCACCAAGATCTTTTCCTGGACGTGCCGATAAGACTGCTGCGTGTTTTCTCCTGTAGACTCTCCTGGCTTATCCATGCAGCGCAGTCAAAGTTGTCAGGATCATGAAACCCCTTTAACTGGAATTTTACTGCCTGTGCAGTATCAAGCAGAACGAGCCTTTATACATTTATTCTTGCCAGACTGACCGCATCTCTTCAAGTTCCCTCTCGCTTTCTGCATCCTGGAAATGCAATAAGAGACCAGATAAATACACAGCCTAATTGAAACAATTAAAAAAGAGAATTTCCCTTTACTTCTCCAACCCTATACCAGGTTTTAAGTATACCCCAGCCTTACATTTTTCCTCCTTATACTTTCTTCTTTTCTCCCCTGTACTTCCCCCTCGGTGCTACTGTCTTTGAAGCCTACTTAAGTTTTCCAAGTATTAAAGAGAGTTTCGCTTACATTTCCTTTGGAGAGACGAGAACTGACAACCAGAACAGCAGGACTCAAACCTCTGCTCCCTCACTGACTCTCACAGTCTGGATAAATGCCTTTGTTTTTCCTTCTCAGCGTGATGGAAGTTATTTGACTGATGATGAGAACTAACATTTGCAAAGACTTAACCAAAGCCAGTTAAGCACTGACTTCCTTACTCGACTCCCACTTTTAATTTCACAGCAGGAGAGAGAATGAAATGTTCATGACTTTTCTGCCTGCGGCGCTCTCCTGGTCTTTCCTGAAAATCTCAGTGCTTTTCCGATTAAACTCTTGTGCCTCCAACACGTATATTCCTTGTTCTTTTGGAAAAAAAAAATCCTTTTTCTATTTACCAGACATACTGTTGTAATTCTGCCTAGAGAGATTTCCAACCAGCGTATGGTGAGGAAGCTCCTCACCAGGCAGAGCAAGGATATTTCCTTCTGCAAGACGGGAACAAGTTCTGCTCCGTCCCTGGTTTCCCCACATCCGGCAGCAGCCGGTGGCCAAGCGGTTTATGCACCGCGGGGCAGTGCCGGGCAGGTGGTGGCACCGGCAAGCCAGCTCCTTGCCAGATGGTTTGTCAAGGTCTCTCACATACTTGTGGTTTGAAGCTCAGCACAATACTTTTGCTACAGCAACCTAAAAACTAATTACGGCCTTAAGAACAGTGGCATGAAAATGCTACGTACTTCTAGAATTCTGCCTTCCACCCAGAACGTTTATTCCGTCAGACTAAGGCTGACGCTGTAAGATCTGGAGGACCTTGCTTACGTTACTTCGCTTGCATTTTTTATGATGATGCAAATGACGTATTAATATTAAAAGCTGATGTGTTTTTATTCAGTTTCTAACTGGCAGTAATTTGAGGGCACCTTCTACACAGCTTCTGCTTAACAGGAAAAGTGCAAAGGAAAAGGAAGGTGCAGAAGAGCTCCCAGCTGGGGAGCACTGCCGCACGGCAGTTTCTACACCGCAGTACAGTCTGCTCTCCAAAACCTTGTAAAAGTAACAAAAGAGCTGAGTTATTCTAGGTATTAAAAAAAAAAAAGTGCTGGGCAGCACACGCAAACTGCTGAAGGGCTCAGCACAATCGGCTCCAGCCTGGTTGGCACCGAGAGAGCTAAACCTCGGCTGCTGCTCCAAAGCCACCCAGGTGACCAGGGGTGCTCCAGCCCTAGGACAACCGCTCGGCTGAAGCGGCCCCACCTCCATGGAGCTGGCCAGGCATGACAGTGCCCAAATGAATAAACTTCCCCAAAACGGGGCCCTGGGAGGTGTACCGCAGCTGCTCAGCGGTTTTGCAGATGCTCCAGTTTAGGAGCTGCAGGGCTGAACGCGTGCGGCGCGTCCGACGCTGGCCGTAACCCAGCCCTGCAGTAGCGCAGCACGCGCCTGGGGCTGCGCTGGGCTCCTGAGCCCGGATCACACGTACTCCCAACTTCTCAATACTTCTCATTATTTTCCCGACTTGCTTTAGGCGTTCTGGTAACAGGTTCCAAGAGAAGAAAAGAGTCCACGCTAAGGAACAAAATGCTTGAAAACTTGGGCTTACAAGCTGGAACATCTTTTAGAAAACAATTTTCTCTCTGTAACCACTTTATCTCTGCTCAACGCCTGCTTATTGAGACTGCTACCTCTTTCGTATCAACTGGCAGCTCTGAAGCAAGATTCGTCCAGAGAATAGCTGCAGAGTTGTTCCCCAGGTCCTTGTAACACTGTGAAGAAAAAATGACAATGTGAGAAGAGTAAATAGGAAAAAAACAGGCAGCAAAAGTAACTGAGCAATTACAGACCCTGGCAACTGATAAAAAGAGCTATTTCTACCTCTTATCCATTTGCACTGGATAGTTTCAGGCTTCTGACACTTCCCGCAGTATCCTTCATTCACAAAGCATTATAATCACCATTAGATTATAGAATACTAGATTTTCTTTTTCGTCGTTTTGTTTTGGGCAGGGAGATTGGTATTTTGATTGGAGATTTTAAGGTGTCCCTGTGATTTTCACCATTTCCGAAGCTCTATTTTTATTTCCACGTAGCCACTATTCCTCACACCGCTTTCATTATAAAACCTCTATACTGACCGCATATCATCTTATGAAGCTGACATTCCCTAAGCTGTTAAAAACGCGGTTCAACTGCAAGCACCGTAACATCTCACATTTACAGGTCTCTCAGGTCTCACAACAGCCGTGAAATATTCTTCACCATGAACTGTTCTCCAGCAGCAGAGAAACAGCCATCCATCTACGTAACAGGAAGGTTTTTGGTGCCCGAGAGTCGCGGAGGCACCGGGGACTACGAAACAAGCATGGTAAAAGGAAGCGGTTGCTTAAAAAAACCCCAGACCATCAGCAATGCAGCTGACCGTTGCTGTAATTGCCACAAAAAGCCGCCATTCCGTGAGGATAAGGACAACAGCCCAACTCCTGCAGGGCTATTATTTCAGGCTCTGAAGTGTCCCTGCACGCTATGTGCATGTCTGTATTTTGGTGATTTTCCTGCGTCGTGGGACAGCTCTGAACTGCCTGTTCTGCTGTGAGCGCTGTCAAATCCTGCATCTGGTGAATTCAAAATCGACAAAGTCACGGACATCCTCGAAGCCCTTAAACACCCCGTGTCCCTGCATATCAGTCAAAAGTGTCAGAAGGTGACTATAAAGTTCTTTTTTTCTTTGAAGTTTGACCCATCAGAGCACTATCTCCTTCAAAATAATTCGATACCAACTGCACTTTTCAAATTTTGGGATTAAGGATGTGATCCGAAATGACAGAGCCTGAGATTAGGAAAAAAACCCAAACCAAAACCACGCAGATACAGGTAGCCCTATTAACCTCTATGCTAATTGGTGCTTGCAGAGCATTTCTGAACCTCAACCGCATCCGCCAGAGACGTGGTGAACTATTAGCCCAATAAAAAGGTTATCAGTCCATGTAGATTACGCACAATGAAACCCACATTTTTACATCAACTCTGAAAAATCTCTTCAGGTTAAGACGTGCAAGGATTTACTGCTGCAACGTCGCTGGAAATAAGTTCCAAGTCTTCCATTCTTTACTCTATACAAGACATTTAGGGGTGATTTTGAATTTCCGCGAATGCTGGCTGCATTTACAAGCAGAGAGAGAAGCAACTAAGAGCACAATCATCACGGTGCGTGGGCAGCCAGAAACAAAAGGCTAGCTGATTGACAAACACGTAGCCGATTTTAGCTGGCAGACCCCTGGCTCAAAGCACACAGTGCACCGCAACGTATGGAAGACAAAATCCAGCTGGTGTGAAGGCCACCACACCTCTCGCTGGGTTCTCCTCCTCTGCCATCACCGGCATTTTCCTTTAACGAGATGCTTATCGTGAAATAAATTCTGCACCCAGGTTCCAGGAACAATGTACTCCGGACCAAGCAGATCCTACGACTTGCACGCTACCCGGATAAAATTCACGTTCTTTGGGGCACTGGGAATTTCACAGAGAACGACTACAGCTACTCTTTGCTACGCCCACTCTGGCTAATATTTCTAAAGCTATTTGGGCTTTAAATATTTCTAGACTCCAACTGGAGATTGCAGGAATTAAGCAGCAATTTTAACATTTGAGAGTTCAAAGAAAGTTACTCCCCCAATGCAAACAAAAAGATCCAGGCACTTGTGGCGTATTTAATCATCGCTCAAGACTCCCACCTGCACGGGTAAAATAGAGACATACTCTATCCTTTACTTTTCCCCACGATTTTCTTTCTGTATACAACCACAGAAATCCACGGTGGTGGTGGGATTAAACCTCCAGCCTGTGGCTCACAAGTTACCAGTGCCGCTTTATATAGAATTTGATCTGTTAAAAAACAAGAAGGATGCTCCACTGGATGACTCAAAGGCAAAATCCTCCCTGAATTTTAATGCCTCTGCACGAGCTGATTTGGCCTTTTTTAGAAACGTTATCGTCTTATAAAATGTTGCTTCTGGCTGGAGTAATTTACACGTGCTTAGAGCTTTAGAGCCAAAGCTAATTTTTTAATACAAATATTTGTTATCCTAGAAGCACATGACTGAACTAAAGAAAGCAACAAGCGACTGGTTACCTTGGCAATGTACACCCTTCCTGCTTTGGAAAATCCTGGGCTCAGTTCCTCAACCTACAAAGAACAGAGGGGAGGGGAGGACAGGCAGAGAAAAGCAGACGTTAGGCCATGCAAAGGACACACTCAATGCTTACATCAGGCTTACTGCACCTCTTAAAAAAAGAAAAGACAACAAAAAACCCAGATGACTAAACTCTACTTTTGTAAATACACAGAGCAGCGTAAGGATTTTTCACAGGCTTGCCTGGCTGGGTTAGCGAAGTCCTCAGGTTCTCAGAGAGTGCCTGTGACTCAACGAACAACATTCACACCCTCACCTAACGTGTGTGGCACGGAAGAACGGCGAGCGGTGAAGTCGAGCGCTCAGAAGCTAAGGAAAACTCAGAACCAGCTTGACGACCTGTCCTGCACATGCATGGCCACCGTTTTTAACCTCTTTGTCCATTCAGTCTCATCTACTTGGGCTCCTCCCGAACACGCTGGTGCCAAACCTCAGGAATCTTCCCCCAAATTTTTATCTTCTCCTTCCCGGCTACTAATTCCCAGTTTCCCAGCTACCCACATCCCTCTGCCTTCTTCCACTCATCTCAGTGACAGCCACGCTCCACGCAACTTTGCTCTGGTATGTTCCTGTTAGGAACCCCTGGCTTGACCCACCTGCACTCAAACCGCCCAACGTGCTCTACCAAGATGCCGGAGCCCAGACCGCAGAGGAAGCGCCGAGAGCACAAGACGGACAATGTCTGGCCTCTGCGTGAGGCCGCAGCTGGAGTACAGTGTCCAGTTTTGGGCTCCCCGGTGCAAGAAGGACAGGGAACTGCTGGAGAGGGTACAGCAGAGGGCTACAAAGATGATTAGGGGACTGGAACATCTTTCTTATGAGGAAAGGCTGAGGGACTTGGGTCTGTTTAGTCTGGAGAAGAGAAGACTGAGGGGGGATCTCATCAATGCTTATCAATACTTAAAGGGAGGGTGCCGGGAGGATGGGACCAGTCTTTTTGCAGTGGTGCCCAGGGATAGGACAAGAGGTAACGGGCACAAACTTGACCGTAGGAAGTCCCATCTGAACATGAGGAGGAACTTCTTTGCTTTGAGGGTGGCAGAGCACTGGAACAGGCTGCCCAGAGAGGTGGTGGAGTCTCCAACTCTGGAGACCTTCCAAACCCGCCTGGACGCCATCCTGTGCAACCTGCTCTAGGTGACCCTGCTCTGGCAAGGGGGTTGGACTAGATGATCTCCAGAGGTCCCTGCCAACCCTGGGGGTTCTGTGATTCTTAATTCTGCTCTCTGGCCTTAGACCTAGTTCAGCGTGTGCCTAACCCAGAGCTGCAATCTGCCGGAAGATGTCCACCCCCCTGAAGCCTGCCAGCTGTGGCTGCCAGCTGAGGTGGACTCTGCTGAGCACGTGGGTAGCGCGCTTGTTCAGGGGACGATCAGCTTCCGGAGGGATGCTGTTGTCTGCTTTTAAAGTTCTTGCTGTATGTGACCAAAGCTAAACCTCAGAAAAACACAAGTTCCTGTTCCAAACCACAGCGCCGCTCTAACTCACCAATAAAAGTGACAAGCTATTTTTCTCTCTAATGAAAAGAAACAAAACACTCTGCCTCAAACTTATCTCTGAAATGATTTAACCACTTTGGCTGAAGAGTATGTTGCCTAGGGCAGATACCTATTACAAACTTCCCTCTCAAACAACTACATTTTGGCAAAACTACAAGAAATTGAAATAAGGAGGCTATTCCCTGACACTCTGCAGAACTGCTGGCCCAACCCGTGAGTTACAAAGTGGTAGGGCGATTTGTTTCTGTAGCACTTCATCAGAGGTGCTTCAGAGCAGTTCCCACAGGCACAGCCAAAGCCAGTCTGTTTAATTCATTCATCTTGCGCAAACCCTCGCAATAAGAGCTATATGCTCAAAAATGCGACTCGGGCCACGTCTGAAATTCATTTTCATCAACAGGAGGATCAAAAAAAAAAAAAGCCATTCAGAGGGTAGGATTCCTACACCGTAGGAAGGACTCCTAAGAATTGCTTTCAAGAAATACATACGCAATGTGGCCCTGAAACCCTGAAGCAGTCATCTTCAAAAGTTTGAACTGGAGAGGTTTGACCTAATCAGACAGCCTTCTAATGCAATATTCTGAGAGAAATTAAAACAACAGAACGTTGTGAGCAGCTATGCAAGTGTTCCCAGGGATGAGCTCAATCAGACCTTACAGACCCCGTAAGAGTACAGACCATGTGCATTTAGCATCGAGCAATGAATCAGGCTGCTATGCAGCTTTTAAAAGGAAAACTAAAACCCTTAAAAACAACTCTGAACACTTTGGGTCTAGTTCTGAGGTCTTCAAAATCATATTCTTCTGTCAGGTTATTCTATAACAAAATTTTTGCTTTCACCAGCTTTTCTTCCGCAGTTTCTAGTCAATGGAGATGCATCATGGAGCACTCGGGGAGCGATGAGTCTAAGCAGAACACAAGTACTCCAGTTCCACGGTGGTGATTGCATTTGCCAGGTTAGCGACTGCCCTGCTTATCACGTTTCATTACCCGTAAGAAGTTTTGCAGCGCGTCCTGCACAGTGGCTGTAGGAGGGGCTTCAAACAAAGCAGAAGCAGTCTTTTTTTCAAGCCATCCCAGGTGGGAAACCTGCAGAGACAGCAAGATGAAACCGTCAAACCCAGTAGAGACACAGCACGCGCCAAAGTATGCAGACAAGGAATTGTCCAGTTCCTTGTAGCTGGCTCGTGCGCCTGGGAGAAAGCCAAAGATCTTGGTAGCGTCGGCAGATTCCGGACAAGTATCCAAGCCTGGCCGCAGAGTTAAACCTGATTTGCTTTTCCTTGTCCCGAGTCAGCTTTTGCAGTTCTGTACATCAGCTGCCACGTGCATAACGCTCAGAGTCAGATCCGTCTCTGCAACTGACTATCACAGGCGCGCAACCGTGTGGGTGGGTGGTCCGAAATCCCAAACCGCCGTACTGCAACCGCACCAGCTCCTGGCAGATCCCACCTACGCATCGGAGCAAACGCACGTGTGGAGCTCTCCCCTCTCCCAGCTTAAATCTTGTACAGGAACGTGTTCTCACCACACAAAGATGCCTCGAGAGGGGCAGGTTAAAGCCCTCCCACCAACAGATATTTGTATTTTGAGAAACAGGTAGCTATTATAATTATTTCATGAAATCTTCTGCTCCTGCTCCCAGTTCCTCTCTCTCTCTAAGAACCACCCTGAAATGTCAATGGGGGAAAGCATGCATAGGACTGCAACTTCTGATAATATCTTCTTTGTTTAATACCGTATAATTCTTACAAGGCTGAATAGCAGAAGCACTAACTTATTTCTACATACAATGGTTTTTGTTTCACAGCTCCAGCAGCTCTAAGAGCAGTAAGGCTGAGTAGAAAGCCCACAACAGCATAAAGAGTTAGGAGCTTCCACCAGTTCACCTCACTGCTCCTCTCTAATTACCGCTGCCAATTATCTCAGCTACAATCTCTGCAACGCGACTCCATTTTTGACAGCAGCAAAGAGCTTTCAAATTGTATAAACTGAAGAGTAGGTAGTTACCGCAAACTCTTATTTCTTTTTATAGGCACTAAATCTGATTTATGGCATTTGACTCCAAGCTTTTCCCTGTCAAGAAATACAGAGCAGCCGGCACGCTTCTCCTAATACCGCCCATACTCTGTGCAGCAAGGGCAGAAGACACACATGCAAAAGATTATACAGATATACTGTGTGCAGAAGCTCTTGCCAGCCCTGAAATGTCCTTGATCACATCCATATGTGCTTAAAGGATTGAAGGTAGTTTGTTTTTACCGAGTAAAGCACGGGGAACAGTAAGCGAGTTTGCAGCTAGTGCTTTCCCTAAACCGCTCTTTGCCATTTCACCTCCCATGCCGTCTGCAGTGACTAAAAACCTAAGTCCAGAGGCCCGAACCCTTCAGAGCTCCAACTGAGAGCAGTACAGAAATAATGCTTTCAGCAAAGAGCTTCCCTCTGGGAAAGAGACAAAAGGCAGGGGAAAAATGAAGCGCAGAATAGTGGCAATAAATAAATGAAACGGCCAAAGCCCCAGCGGCTTTCACTCCGCTGCACAGAGGTGCACCACGTACTTCTGAAGCATTGTGTTGAAGCGGGAAGAGAAGTATTACCGTAGCAAGAGCAAATGACATTGCCCATACGGAGCTGTACTCTTCACGCTTTTAAAAACGTCAGTGTGTCTTCAGTACCACAAACCTTCCCCTGCCTTCCTCTGGCCTTTGACCGTCAGCAGAGCACAACGGGCTCAGCCAGCGTTTGTCCCCGTCCCCGACCCCGTGCTTCTGTAGTCCCTCTCTCCCGATGGGCTTACACAAACTCTTATTAAAAACCTGTCCCATTTAAAATCGAGTGCTTCCCGGGGTAACACCAGTATGAAGGTACACATTTTAGGTTTAACAGGAGGCAGACAAGAGGGAGATGGGCTACCTAAGACCTCTCCGTTACAGTGAAGAAAACGACTTGGATGGAAAGCTGAGAGATTCCGAATGAGACGCTGTGTCCTGGCAGACAACAGTTCCACTCGTGCTTCTGTAAAAGCACCGAGGAGCTACACGTACAAGCGCATGAGCTTTTACATCATACGATGCTTCTGAACGCAACACATTTGCAGTACTCCTCAGTGGAGCCATTTTCTGAGCACTGTTTCAGGGCTGAAATGAAGAGTTTCTAGTCCCCATGCAAGCGCGACTTCTAAACTCCTCCAAGCAACGAGGACATTCACATACCTGTGCTTTCCAATACAGGATCTCAGTTCAGCAACTAAAGAGTGTCCTCGTCCTTATGGCTGCTGGTTTGAATCCACCTATCTTTCATTCAAACAGGGAATTAAATTCCAAGGAGGAAGAAAACAGCAATAAGTAGTAATAAACTATTTTACCTGGTAACACCACCTGCCCAAAAGATAGTAAGACCTTGGATCCTCTGGTTTCAGTTCAATCGCTTTATCAATGTGTTCCTACGGAGAGTCACCATCAACACACGTTATGTTTTTGTTATAAGCAAATACAATATCCACAAAAGCAGATGAACAAACATGGAAAGGAAGAAATCCACAATTTAAGCATCAGTGATCAATAAAATTACAGGTACAAAGAGATTCCAAATTTTCTTAAAATGGTTTCAGTGAACACGCAAACCCACCATTTTATTAACCTCAGAGACAAGCACAAAACTGAAGTTGCCCTTCATTTTATTCTACCACCTTGTCAGAGCTTTGACATAACCACCTTACTGGTCACGTCAATAGCCGACGAGGCAATAATTACACGTGGCCTGGTCTGTAGTAACTCTTCCAGGTGCATCCTCTAACCCTGTAGCATCCCCGCTGTGGATGAAAGGCAAATAAAGGCATCTGAGGCAGATTAAATCCTCTTTGAAAAATAACTGCTTTGCATTCACGGGAGGGTGCAAGCATGCTCACGGGCGGCTACTGAAGCAGAGCCGGTGCTGTAGCTTATTACCACACGGTAATTTCCCGTTTCAAGTTCTCAGCCTCATCACATACATACATTTTATTTGCAAGACTTTTCTTCTTCTTTTTTCTGAGACTACAGTGTGCAAACGTGCAGAGCCAGACCAGTCACCCTCACCACACGTCGCTGGAATCACCTTTCTCAGCCCAAACCGCCCACTCGTAACGTCTCTTTGAGACCTGCTGGTCCCTAGCAAGAGCTGCAGCCCATTTTCCTAACTTACCGCTGTAGAAATAAGTATTGTTCAGTACTTACACGAAAACCAGCACGTCCTTTCTACTCACCTTGAAAACATACCCAATTTGAATGCGCTTCTGAATACTCTCATGTTCCGATAACTGCCCGCAAAGAACAGCGTACCTACACAGAGGAGACATTTGCATGAAATCAATCCGTTCTAAATATACATTTACATTCTATGGATATTTTCAGAAGGAAGAGACAGAGATATATATAAGCGTATTAAAGCTTCACAACTTAGTGGGGAAAACAAGGAATACTATGCACCTTTTACAGGGAAGAGACATCTGCAGTAAAAATGTGCGGAAGGTGGTACTAGCTTGCAGGACGGTGGCAAGTCAACAGGAGTGGCTTGAGGTGACACGAAAGCTCGTTGCACTGACGGCTGGGAAGCCTTCCTTCTACAGAAACACCTCTGCACCCTGTATTTCTTCACTCAGCAACAAAACTGTGTCAAAACACAGTGCAATGAGGAGTCAACACTACTGCAGCGAGCGCCAGAACTACGAAAAGCTCTAACTAGCTAAGGTGTGCGGCGATCTGCCACCCGCACCACCCCATCTACAGCGCAGCGGTTGTCTACTTTGGGGGAAAAAGAGTGTGAGAACCTACCTACAGCCTGCAGCCCGAGACGGCCACCAAACGTGGGAAACAAAAGAACACGCTTTCAGTGCTGCAAGTGCAAAGCCGTTTAGTTTTCTCTAATAAGAGACGGCAAATTTTGGCCGTGAGCAGCACAGTACCCAGCAAAACCAGTGAAGCCAGCAGCTGCGAAGGTTTCGGAAGGTTAAGGTCTGCAGCCTCCCGCCTCACCTCCCGCAGCACGGCGGTTCGAGCCCCCTCCCTCCCCGCGCCGCTCCCCACATCCCAGAGGAGTGCAGGGGCGCCGCTGCTGAACAGCACAGGACAGCTGGAGTTCCAGCCGCGCTGATTCCGTCTTTGAGCTCCGCCATCCCGCCTGGGCGAGAGCTGTGGGAACGGAAGAGGCTTCCCCCCTCTTCCCGGAGCTTGGCTCACCAAACGCTAGGTGGAACGGATGGACAAATGAACAGCACACGTCTCAATTCTTGCGGAAAAATAAAGCTGAAAAGAAGAACGACACGAGTAAACCTCCCTTGAGATTTCTTTTACTACGTCCACATCCCAGTGCCGCTGGATGCTGTGTCTCATCTCGCCACGTGATGTCCCCAGGCGTCCCTGGGGACGGTCAACCACAGCAGATGTGCGTGCAGGAATTCAGCAGAGGACTTTTGAATCTTCAAGTACACTTTCTTCAGTGTCACGAGAAGAACCACAAAACATTTCACAGCTCAATGCTCTTGCCTGAGCTAAGTTTTCAATGTGTAAGTTACAATACAAAGAACTCACATTTCCTGAATATTTACAATTTTGTCATTAAATCTCCTTCCTTTACATGTTAATTTTGTTGTGGAAAACACTCTGGTCCAGTTCTAAAATTCTCATTTTCCATGATAATGGAAAAGATTGGCAGATCAATGCCATAATCGGGGAAGAGCGTTTTCCCTCCAGCTGGAAGCGTTCACAGCTGCACTGCCATAATCCGTCACTTGCAGACGGCGAAATCGAGCGCGCTTATGATCTTCCCCGGTTTGTTCCACAACAAACATCAGCCTGTGCTGAATACCCCTAACCGCAACATGACTAGGGTTTAGAAATACAAGCCAATAAAAGGTTTATTTTCTAAGATCACCAGATAAAATATTCCTATGCAATAAATCACGCAGTCTAGCCCTGCCTAACGTACAGGAACCGGCCAGACGACGGCTCCTATACCCGTATTGTTTGGGCTCCCGACTGCGTGGGCAGGCATTAAATACAATTAGGTCACGTTTAAGGGTCTGCAACAAAGCAGGGAAACATCGTGCCTTTTTAACACGGAAGCTAAAACTCTGCGTAACCTCCCTTTATACTGCCCCACCCTTCCCAGGGAAAGCCCACGGAGCCCCTCCAAAGCAGCAGTAGATCCCACGGGACACTAAGCTAGCCTCGCCTGATCTCTCCACCAACCACCATATAAACGTCAAGTGGTGCGACACGCAGCTGTCAAGAAACAGAAATACCAGATATTTTTTAACGGCCTGGTGAAATGTTATCTAAAACGAGCAGTAAATAGTAGTCCTATCTTTGTGTCAAGAAACAAACTAAAAAAAAAAAAAAAAAAAAAAAGGTAAAGAGTTGCCTGAGCTGGTTTTCCACTGCATTCCCAGGAAAAGACGTCTCTACCCGAGCCAGCTTTGCTGGTGTCAGCCCTCTGCATGGACCGTCTGTTTCAGCTTGTGCCTGCAGGCCCAGGACCACCAGCCCCTGGGTGACTTTCACACGCGACACCCTGCAGTTCTGCGATTTTAGGCTCTGGACCTCTTCAGATCCCGACTTCCCTTCCTCTCCTGGCAGCGCCAACATGGTTTTCTGCTTTTATCTCTTCTGCTTGTTTAGCTTGGCTTGTTGGAGCTATTTATTCTAGTTCCTTTCGTGAAATGCCGTGGGACGAATGTCACGAGGCACTACGGGCTTGCAGGAGGACTGACTAGCAGTAATAGGATAGATTAAAAATAATGAGTTAGGGAAGGGGATTTTCATCTTCTATAAACAATCTGTAACCTCTGAAGCACGGTTCAAATCGATGTCTCAGCAGTTACCGAACCCTCACATTATGATATGGCTCGGCTAATTATTAACCAGAACGACTCATTAGGCTGCTGACACTGGTCAAACTGCACGTTCCCATAGGAATCTCAGCTCAGAAAGGATTTCCCCATTTATTAGAAAATGAACTCCGTGGACGCAGATACTACCAGATGAGAGACCGTCTGGTCTCCCAGCTCAAATCCCCGAGCTCGGAACAGGCAGCTTTGAGGAACCGTTGTTTTCGAGGCTGCCCTCTGGCTGACTCCCGTCGAGGCAGGACTTTTGGCCTCTGGACACGAAACACAGAGCTCTGCGCAGCCCGGCACCTCCAGCGCCACGGTCAGGCTGGTCGGCCAACCCAAACACACCTCTTCTCTCTCCTCACTGTTTTGAAGACTCGCTAGCTGAGTGTGCCCGTGCTCCTTTCTGCCTAAGGCGATCAGTACATTCAAAAGAAACAGCGAGGCAAAAGGGAATAAAAAGAGAAGGGGAAAGAGTGGGGAGAAGCAGCTATTTGGCAGCCAAGTGCTAACAGTGAAATTGCAGGTGGTTCACATTGCCGAAGGCGAGCCAAACAGGAAAGTCTGACCACTGACAGCAGCACGAAGACATGAAAGTTCAAAATTTGCTTCCTATGGATTTAACTAATTTTTCCTCGCAACACCCAACAAATTAATGAGCCAGCATATATTCCTGTTCAATGGGCATTAGCTGTGAGCTGAATATATCAAGGCTAGCCTGTAAGAATGGTTCAGTGCCATTCCAGCAGCATTGCTAGTAAATCAAGAGAGAGGTTTTATGACACACAGACAAGGAGATAAAAATCCTTGTCGAAGCTCAACTTTCAGTTACCAGACTCAGATAAAAGCTAGAATAAACCCCTTTCTAATCATGTAAATAATGTGGAGAAACACAGTTCCAAAATATACATCTTGATAAAGAATTTAGACCTTTTCCCAGTATTTTATGAGTATTACCAGCTTTTTGCCTTCCTGTGCACTGAGTAGATATATGTTAGTCTCTTCCCTTGAGTAAGGGAAGGAGATAGATAAGTAGCATGTTGGAAAGATAAGCACAATAAATCATGTTCTGGATTGAAGCAACACTAGTTTTCTACTGTCACTGTCTCAATTCTCCATGGGGATTAAAATTTTATACATGTATTTTCACACGAAGGGATCACATCAAAAACTGAAGTGATGAACATTGGCTTCATCCCTGTTCTGACTCACAAAAATAATAACAGCTGCTCTTAAATTGTAAAAAAAAAAAATAAAAATAATCAAGCATGTATACAGGAACACTCTTCAGGATGCTTTCCACCACCCCTTTAATAACGTTTCATTTAATAAATTCTGAAAATTGGCCGCTGCCCAAAGAGTTTTGGGACATCAAATGCTTCAGCCTTTGAACGATCCAGAGGGGTCACCATACGCGCGTCACTCACAACTCTCTGAACAGTTATCCGGTGAAGGAACGTCCTCGGCGCACACAGCTTTGCTCGGCAGGTCTGCAGGCTGTGCTGCGGGAGGTGTCTGTAGGCTCCTCATGACTGCTCGGGATGATCGTCTGGGAATGACTTCAGCATTACTTACCCAACTGCAGGAGACCTCGTATGAGCTTGACTCGTTAGCAGAATCCGCAAGAGCCATGGTTAGAGCAATGTGAACACTATCCCATTGCCAAGCCATAAAATTCCCAAATGCCCAGGTATTCGTATGAACATCTTCACTATTTTATACTGAAACGGAACTTTTGATTTTTTTTTTTTTTTTTTTTTTTTTTTTGCATTGAGACAATACTGTATTGTTTACGTTACTTAT
This sequence comes from Burhinus bistriatus, assembly GCA_013397275.1. NCBI lineage: Eukaryota > Metazoa > Chordata > Aves > Charadriiformes > Burhinidae > Burhinus > Burhinus bistriatus. Next base: position 335,243 of record VYXH01008708.1, on the reverse strand, counting down.
TGCACAGTCAAGGCAGATCATGGCTCGTGTCTGCCAAGTGACAAACTCCTCGGCTTTGCTCTAGTGGAACCAACAGGAACACACAACGACCGAAGCAGCTCTCGATGACTCTCGTCCCTCTGCAGAAGCAGCCGAAGCCTGCTACACAAGCAAAGCCTCGCCCTTCCCAAGGGCCATCAGCTCCCCACAGACTACTTTATTTGACCAAGATACACTAAGACGAAAGCAAGAGCCCAACATACCCAAATGAGTAATTCCTATACCACCTTAAGGGCTTGAGGCAGAATATCTCTTAAACTTGGAAGACAGAGAAGAGCAACCCTAGGAATCTCAGGATGAACTCCAACCATCACTCAAAACCGCTTCCAGGTACAGAGAGAAACTCTGCTGAGACGCTTGGGGTTGTCTTTACTTTCCCTGCTTCGCACCAGCCACTATCAATGAAGCGTTCGTGGTTAATGCAGCCGCGATGTCTTAGCAGCAGATGGGATGCAGAAGTTTCTAGCAACCCGAATTCTCCGGCTTGCCAATAAGAGAAACAAGAATAAAAAAAACCAAAATGATCTAAATCTCCTGCTTTTAGAGAAATGAACGAGGGCAAAAAGACAGACTGACATCCATTAAGTTTCAGGATCGCTAGCATCCTTTTTGTGAAATTCCTGTAAACGACCAAAGGAAACACGGTACAGCTGTAACGGGTATAAAGCGGATTTGCAGTTCACTGAAGGGTGAACGTGGGAGGGTCATCACTGGAGGTCTGTCTAATCTGTTTTGAAAAGCACCCATCAGAAAGAACATGACTTTGCTTTGGAGTGAATAAATTACCCAAGTCTCCCTTACCCTAATTTTTCCACTATTAACTGTTCTTTGAAAATTACTGGGAACGAATGGACATTGAGTGGCAAAAAAATCCCCCTGACAGCAACACTGATGCTATTAAATAACTCCATTAAGTCGGGTAATATAGTAGAGATTAAATTTAAATAGGCTGCAGACTAGCATATGCTAGAAAATTCACCAATTAGTTGGGGGGGTGGCTGCAGAGAATTAAATTTAAAGGTTACGGTACATCATAAGCAGCCCAAGGCAATAGCCTCAGCTAAAGTACTATATACAATTTTTGAGTAATAAATCTAAAAAGAAAAAAAGACAAGCTGGATAGAGTCCATAAGACAGCAATGAGAATAGGAGGTTTACAGAACACCACCCCACCAAAAGGTTGTGACAAGTAGGTCTGCTTTCTTTCAAAACACTGGATGAATACAACAACTATCATATTCTTTTACAAATAGTTCCTCATGTTAAACTTTTTTTTTCCACGTCTAGAGAGGACAGAAGTAAAAACAAAGCTTAGGCTGGTATCAGGAAAAAGCCATATAGTTATATATCTATCTTATATAAAGTATCCATATATTTAAATACATTTCTTGATAAAACAGGAGAAAGGGGAGAGAAGGGGACAGTACAAGGCCCATCACTAGAAGTTTTTTGGGATCAGTGACAGTTTCGGTATACCAGGCATGCACCACTGCAAGAAGACAAGCGAGATGACTTTCTGGAGGTCCCTCCCAACTCAGTGTTCCTGATTCCTTAAACACTAGAAACCAAACACTGTTCTTGATCAGCGCTCTGTTTCATACTTAATTCACATTCCTATGAACATATTCAGGTTCCAAGAGAGCTGGCAAATTACGCTAAGTTATGTGTTACCTTGTAAGGAGTTTGCTCAGGCACAGAGCTAAAACCAAAGTTAATTTTCATTAGTGATTCAAGTCAAAATTCAAACGACTGCCACAGAGAAGAAAGGCTGAAATATCCCCTTCTCTACCTGGACTGAAATTCATCTTTCCTTGATCCTAAAAAAGTTACAATCTTCATTAGCTAACCCAGCTGGGACACAAAACGTGTCTTCAATTTTGTTCAATTCCTATGTTGGTTGTGTCTGCTGAAGATCTCCCGTCTGCCTCGGGAGGTGGTAGGAAAGGACCATATGCGCTCTCTTCGCAGAACAAGACGTGTTCATCCCCAGTGAAGTCAGAAGACACAAATGGTATTTATTGTGTAGAACACACAATTTTTACGGAGTGACCTCATGCTTATTAAAACTTCTGGTTTTGCTCAGAAGACGTGCAGTTTCAGCTGTCCTCCCAACAGCTACCAGTAAAGAGCCTGGACATACCCGGGCAAGATGTTCAAACTATAAAAAAAAGAGACTGCAGGAACTACTAGTGCTTTCAAGGAAGGCGTCACCTGCATCAACACTGATGAGAAGAGCTGCAAAACGAAGCCTTTTGTAGTGCCTGAGTTGTTTTCCATGTTTGCCGCCTTATCCCTGTGCTATGAGAGCTTTCCACTGGCACACCTGCACTCCGAGGATCTCAGCTCTCAGAACTTCTCTCTTCTTTATGCCTAACAAATAAAAAGCAGCCCAGAGACTCTAAATGTCAAGTTACCTCACTACTGCCAACAGGAAGAGGGAATATTGATCCCTGCTGACATTTCTTTTGTCCCTGCTCATACTTTTCAGTACTTTCTCTTCCTTGGCTCCTCTCCGGCCTTCCCACTCCCGGAGGCTCCGCGGCTGGGGACACGGAGATGTCCCAGGGCACCGACACCCCTGATGACGGCAGGGACCCTCCTGAGGCAGGGGGATGCTATCAGGCAGCTCTAGCCGCACGCTGGTTTTCCTCCTCTAAGTTCTGCAATATCTTCTAAGGCCTATTCCTCTTTGCTGTGGTCACTTCTGCCCCGCTCCATACTGTCAGCAACTTCCCTGCTTAATCCCCCCGCGGAGCAGGAAACGCTCAGCTCATAAATCCAGACATAGCTCCAAACTGGCCAGATCTGGGCAGTAATCCCTGAAGAGTCAAATCCTGAAGTACTGCCAGTTGTTAAAATTAAAGCTGTCTTCAAGTCCTATCTGGAATGCTGCCACTTTTCAAAACCACTGGTTATCTACCCACGGGACAGCCGGATGTACCAAGAGGATTTAAAAGGGCTGGTACACAATTCAGCGGCTATCAAGTGTGCAAGACGCTCCACCAAAGGGACAGACTTGAGAAGAGAGGGTACATTTTGGGGGCTCATCCAACCCAGGAACGCATCCTCCTCCTGCTTCTGTATAACATACAGAATATCTCCGAGAGGGCCAAAGCTTATTACTTCTCCTGCAACGACAGCTTTCAGCAGCCAGCAAACAGCATTTCACTTCCAATGTGAAATAGGCAACTCAAACAAAAGCTGCTAATACAGCACCTGCAAAATTTTTCCCAGATGGACCTCCGAAATCCCTCGCTGCTCTGGTTGTACTTCCAATATTTCTTTTAACAACAGGAGCAGAAGCCAAGGCAAACACGCAGCTCGCTATCCGTTCCTGACCCCCAAAGCCGCTGCTACGTGCCTGCAGTCGTGCTGCAAGCGGCCACACCGAAAGGGACAGGGGAGTCTAACAAGGCCCCAGTTGTTCCTCACGCTGCGTTTGTGAGGATGTCACACACTCATTTCTCAGCAGCAAAACGTACAGGTTTGCGCAACGATCGATGCCTCTTCCACCCATCCCCAGACCAGAGCAAGAACGGACTCACGGACTCGCTCTGTCCCCCCATTCATGAGCTGAAATCAGCCACGGGAGTAACCAGTTTGGTTGGACATAATATCTACCTGTTCAGAGACCTTTTACAATTACAGCACAGAAGGACTTTGACGTCTGTATCAAAACTAAGAATCAGGCAGTTATAAGACAGGACTATACAGGCACGAAGAACACTTGGTACGAAATCAGTCGGCCTACAGTGCGCAAGTCGCCTGCGACGGTACTGAGTACAAACGCCCAACACAGCCCTCGCTCGTTTCTGCGTTCCTCAGCAGAGCCAGCCACCAGCGCCGCGGCACACAGGCCGACCTGTCTGTGAGCCCGCAGCAAACCACCCTTCCGTTCCCACCGGCTCCGCGAGACGGCTCTCGGGAGCAGCAGCCTTCCAAGAGCGAGCAACGCCTTTGTACCAAATCTAACGTCAAGAAGACCCAAGAGATCCATGAAAGGGCTTCTCCTTCCTCTTTGGGCAGACCCCAAGGCTAGTCCAGACGGTCCCAGACTCTCGCTGCCTTCTCCGTCGTTCCGGAGAAACCGCTGACTATGGCGCTGCCAAAGCCTCCGCACCAGCCAGCCGCACAACCACGCTGCCGCCGGTCAGGCTCCACTCAGCCTTGCCTTCGCCAGCACTCAGAAATCCCTTCTCGGTCACAAAGTTGTGGTCTTTGTTTGTTGCTTTAAAGTGTCAGCCGTCACTGCAATAACTATGAGGACCGAGAGAGGGGGGGAAAGAAGTTTTACTCGCACCGATGACTGCGTGCAAAGCATCTTCTGCCTTGCTTGAGAAGCATCGCTCCTTCAAACAGGGAACGAAGTGTGCAACAGGAGCGGATCGTACCGCGCAGAGAACAATGAATAAGCACCGAAAACCAGCACAACTGCACCGTAAGCCATCGGCAAGCACTAAGCGGTGCCCGATAAAACAGAAAAGGACAGTCAACGTGAAATAACACACCGAGGGGAAACGCAGCCCTAATGACACCCACACAGTCACAGGCTTCACACAGCCTGTATCACACAGAAGAGACATTAAAATCACCGGGAATATTTCTATTAAAATGTCCATTTAGTACGTCGTGGAAGAGAGAAAGACAATGTTGACTACTGTATATGGAAGTAAGAATGAAAAGGATCAGCTCATTAGCATTACACAAATCCGTGCTGCTCCCACAACTTGTGCTCTGCAGTGAATTCCTGTGCTTTTGTCTGAAAAAAGACACAGTAGAGGGAGAATAATACAGGAAAGACAACATGAGTGATGAGAGATAATAAAACGATTCCCTGTGAAGAGAGATAATAGAAGATTAGGATTGTCCGGATTGTCCAGTAAGAGAAACAGATACTAAAGAGAGAAATACAGCAGAATAAAACCATAAATTACAGAGGAAGGGTGAATAATCATTCTCTGTTCACTTCCCCATAAACCGAGAGCTAGGGCATCACATCGAAACCAAAGAGCTTTACAACCTCTACTGGCAATTTCAAACAGAGTAAGCAGGTGTTTTGGGTTGGTTTGGTTTTTTTTCCCCTTACACAGAGCATGTTAAATTATGGGATCTGTACCAGAGGATGGTATGGAAACGGAAGGAAGACTACACAAACGCGCAGAGGAGAGCTCCGTCACGGGCTGTGAACTCACCTCTGCTCTTCTCCCTGCTGGAGGGAAGGATGGCAAACTGAAGGAAAGTGATCATTGTACTCTTTCAATTTTTTTTTATACTTTCCTAAACATTGCTACCACAGACAGCACGGTGAACTAAACGTAATCCTGAGCAATGTGCCCATTACGCAAGTAAAGGGAGGACAACCTACAATGTCTTTTGGAACTATGTTTTATCCTACATTTTTCGTATATATGTATCTTTTCACATCTTAAGCATCATTTCATTAGGCATAATTTTTTTCTCAGGGTAATATTAATTAGTATAAAAAGGGCCTGCAATTAGAACAGCTTGCGGCCACCCCGTGACCCATACAGAGCTGGAAAGGGAATAATTTCCTGTTCTGTTCATGGCAGAAAATAATTACTTCTGCAACCGATAAAGGTAGCCACATACTCGTTTCCAATAAATCCCATGCCTCCCACATGCTGCTCTGCTATTTCCTTTCTCCAGCTGCCCTTTCTGCAGCTGCTCGCTAGAATTAAAAGCGAGATGCAGATGTGCAGAAGCCTTACCCCTGTCTGGAAAAGAGACAGGTCTAATAGGACCAGAACTGTGCGTTCTTTCACCAAAATCACCGTGGGAAGGCTGGGCGCAGGCTGTAACAGAGGCACCGAGAACATCTCAGCTCAAAAGGCTTGAGATTCTGTACTGAGACACGTTACAGACGTCACTTCCGCACGCTATAAGCTCTGAATTACAAAGCTAAGCTACCAACCTCGCACCCTGATGTAGAACCTTGCTTTGTAAAACACCAAACGATCAAGCACCAAAGTGGCTTACAAACCTTAAGGCTCAACCTGGCAACCGAAAACCCGTTCCTTCAAGATGTTAAGCCAGGAGACAAAGTCGAACACCATAATCTGTAGCAGATTAGTCACATTGCCAGTCCCAGTATTCTTCCTTCATACCAAAACTTTAATGCAGAACAGCAATTCATTACTAGGAGTTAAAACACACAGTCTTTTCAAGATGATAAAGGTATTTATTTACATGCCAGTAGTCCAAATCGGTCCTCCAGACAAATTTACTCGTCTCAGAAGAGCGCAGATCTTGTTTGGTAAAGATATTCAGCATCCTGTTTTCCCAATAATTTCCATTTTTAAAATAATTTCTCTTTTATTCTATTTTACATGTTGTCAGTCCTTCACAGTAACCGCTGATGAACACTGTTCATCAAGGAATTCACCAGAACACCAGGTAAGCATATTCCCTTACCTCTACAAGTGTCTGTACCACTCTTCAAACTCTCTTTTGCTGTATTTTTTAAAAAAAGGAGAGCAATCCTCTCAATCCCACACGTGAATTGCAACCACAGCCTGTTCATTCAGGCTGCCGTAGGCAACAAGGTACCTTCCCTCTTGCTACCTCCTTACTGAAAGCCCAACCAGCTGCACATTTATACCAACGTAGGACACCTCGCCTGGTTAAACTGCAGATTGTTTTATCTTTTATCAAGAAAAAAGAAAATCTTTATTAAAAAAAAAAAAAGAGCCGTATGCTGCTGTCTCAATGCACGCCAAAGCCAGAGTGCTTTGCAGAGCCACAAGCAGCGTCCCTGCGCGGAACACAGCAGTGCCAGGGCAGAAGACACTCTCCAGCAGACTATGAAAGGCTGCCTGATAAGAACGATGTTTCTCCTTATTCCAGAATTAAGACGAACATGAGAACATTGGCGTAGCACTCAGCCCACGCTCACAGGCCTAGCTGATTGAGGCAGATACATCACCTCTCGACATCGAGCAAGCATCTCGGCGCAGCAGAGCATTATGGAAATGTCAGTAACAGAGTGAAAACCAACAATTAACCCAAGAACGTTGGAGGAACACAAAGGAAAAGCCTCATTCCTATTTAATATGTAACTCTGAAGACATTGCCCCCACAGCCGTGCCGCTGGCCGCGAGCGTGGCTCTGAAGGACAGACACATCACTCCATGGGGGGCCGAAAAGGGGCCACGGGAAACAGAGCGCTCGCGGAAGAAAACAGAGACAGCCTCACCATATGGAGCTCTCAAACTCAGGCACTCGCTTTCCGCAAGTTATCTGTGCGAAACACATTCTTTGGCAGCCCACCTACACCCAGCACAGAACAGGGCGCTGCGGTACGCCTGTTCCCAGGACCTGCACAACCCAGAGCGATGCCGCGGGAGTTCAGCTCCTTCCCGTGCCAAGGCGCCTGCAGCACCCACCCAGGCACACCCGCGGGCCCAGCCACTGCCTGCCCTCCACTTTCGGAAAGGGGAATGGCGCAATTCCCAGGAAAGCTTCTAAACAAACTTCATCTTTTCAAAACGTGCACACTTAAGCTAGGAGTAGCCCAAAGAATTCGCGCTCTGCTAAATTTCGCCTGCTGAACACCAAGCGGAGCTCATTGTACTTATTCATCTCAAACTCACTTTGCCAATAGCTCGTTTCTCCAAGCCGCACCTGGAAGTCCGTCCTTCACTACCACCACCAAAGTTCATCCTCTTGTTAGGTGCACACTCACAAAAGCCTTGACACAATCCGTTCCTAGAATCCAAAGAGTTTATTACTCTTTTTGGGAGCTTTTGCTCAAGAATTCTTCTGGCCATCTCGTCGCAGAGAGAAATTCATAATTAAATTGGCGCAAGCAAAGCAAAGTTTATTACTATCATCACAACTAAACCTACCATCTGTCAAGCCATGGCTTTTTATGGAAAATAATATCTAAGTAAGAGCAGGTAAGCTTTTTTTGCTTGTTTGTTTGGGGTTTTTTTGTTCTTTAAATGCAGCTCAGCTCACAGTCCTTTCCCTGTGCATCTTAAAAGCAAGTAAAAAGTTACGTACCACTGATGGCACTCAGCACTTTGGTCCCATTTCTGTAAGGCAATTTCCATCTCTTCTTTTCCTGCAATAAGTGGTCAGAGATGAGAAATTCAGCCACTTTCTCTCTTTACTTCCTTCTTTAGGGTTGTTACAGTACAATAACTGAATGGCATAAAAAGTTGCATATTTGTTAGTTTTAGAATACATTTGGCTTGAAAACGTTCCGCAGATAATTTCATAATCTTGCAGTGATATGGAAGATCCAAGACCACTCAAAGAGATCATGCATATTTTAAGCAGAGTAGCAACGTGTGGAAGTACAGTCATCTACACTGAAAACATCTTCCCTGCCATGCTAAGAAAAGGCAACGAGAGTTTTCAACGGTTTTGTTCTGATTAGTTTCACACTCAGATCTAGGACTTGTCCCACTTCCCCCTCCCTCCTCCAAGTCTCAAAAAGCTGAAGAAGGAGGGGAAAAAAAAGTATAACGTCAGCTTTGACCACCTCACTTCCCTGGCCTTGAACACACAGTTCCTTACCATCAGATGCATACGATCTCTTCTCGTCTGTGTCTTCTGTGATTTCGCACATATCACTATGTGCTCGGGCCAGGCGCCAAAGAAAGTCCTTCTGGTCTGCGTACTGCAGCAAAAACATAAGTGGTATATGTCAAGACCCATTCTGCCATTGGCAAAGAGCATGAGAAGGCAAAATCAAGTGGGGTATATACTAGAAGTTCTCACAGGTATTTTTTTGAAACCTTAAAAGGCCCCAACTATACAAGAACTGAAGCAGAACCACAAAAGAGCAAACTGGATGGCCAAATTTATAATTAAGCTTATAACGCCACACTACTGGTGCGGGTCTAATTGTTGCTGCCTTCTAACAAGGAACCCGTCCACTTCAAAGGCCATACTGGGGTCAGTTCTTCAGCAGCCTCTGCTAATCTCAATCCACTGGGGAAAAAAGTCACCCTAAACCTCACCGCTTCATTAAAACTGACAAATTGAATTTTACTTTCTTCATGCTTCAGTCAAATAGTTTCACATCCTGCCTTCTTCTTAAACCCGGGACAGTACTGTAGGTGTACTGCTAAACTAGAAGCAGATATGTTCTGACAAACTCAAACTTACTTAAAAAAAAAAAAAACCAAAAAAAACCACCTAGAAAATTAAAACATAACCACCTAAGTGTCTGTTTCTTTTGCAATAGTATTGTAAATAAAAGAAAGTGGGAGAATCACCAGAAAGAAGCAGGCAAGAGAATTTCAGAAGCCAACAGGCCTGTCATTTCTTCCTGGTGGGAAGGAAAAAACCCAATCTACTTGAAATTAGAACTGATCCAGTTATCCATTATTTTTTTTCCCTTCTATTCCTCCTGGAAATACAGGAGCCAAAAAAGTTTTGCTCTTTAAAAGGCTGGTAACCCAAAACGCTTTCTTTGCTGGCTCTGCAGTACTTAGGCGAACGCCGAGAGAGGCGGGCAGCGCACCTGCGGCAGGCACGGCCGCGCCGGGTCACGACAGCCACACCAAGACTCATTCCAGCGCTGGGTGCATCCGCTGCCCGGGGCCGGAGGTACACCAAGACTCATTCCAGCGCTGGGTGCATCCGCTGCCCGGGGCCGGAGGTACACCAAGACTCATTCCAGCGCTGGGTGCATCCGCTGCCCGGGGCCGGAGGTACGCGCTGGCTGCCTGCAACAGCTGGAGTAAAACTCTCCCTGCCCCTGGCTACGTCCCCACACCGCCGTGACAGCACTGGTGTTCACCGCACCCAGGGATCAATTCACATCGCCTACACGATACGACAGACACGTTCTTTAAGGTGGCAAAACACCCGCACCATGCAGGCTTTTCGTCTCATTAACCAATATCCACAGAAGTGTCGCCTAACCCTTCGGTTTGAATATGCAACTTAGATATTTCGCGAACCATCACACGCGTGCACTGGGCAGTTCTCGGAAAGACCACGTTTCCCGAATATAGACGGAGCCATCGCGTACACAACGAGGTGAAGGTTCTCAAAAGGTTTGCCGAGTACGCACACAGTACTGGTGTTTTACACACGCAGAGTGCGTTTACTCAGGGAAAGTGACGGCAGGGTGAGACACAGAGTTCCAAGACAGAGAGCGAGAGGGAACTGGCTGCTGCTGTAGCCCCAACACTTTTGGCCCTCAGCCCGCTCCCAAGCTGCTCCTGAGGAAGGGGGCCACTGGAAGCTGGCCCGGTTGTGGTGCAGGACCTGGACCCTGCTAAGAGATGCAATTTCCTCTTTCCCAGCTATTTAGCTGAAAACACAAATCACTGCTGGAAAATATGAAAAGGCAACCTTTACCGCCAGTTTATTATTCAGCAGCAGCTGGAATCCCTCTCTCTTCTCCTGCTCGTCCCCGTTGTGCAAGCGGTCAGCCTGCTGCAGTAGCTGACCCAGTCCTTCCTCCAGCGAGGAATCTAAGACTAAATGCATTTCATCCTCGTTGACGAGATCCAGGGAATCCCGCCGCACAGTTCTCACTGTTTCACAGCTCACTTCGTCTTCCCCTTCTTCGCTCTCTCTCTCGGACTCCCGGTCGTAATCGGACTCGGCGTTGGCTGTGGTGTACCTTTGAGAAAAAACCCCAACACAACCCAAAATTAGTTTGAGGAGATGGTGCGCAGCCTGTGACAGCTTTATACACAGGGTACAGCAAAAAAGACGCTTCCGGAGAGAGGAAGAGGAGCATCTTGGCTTCTCCTGGAGAACACTGCACAATCCAAATGCCTCAAACAACACACCAAACATTATTTCTCATGTAATACACACAACCTTCAAAAGCTGAAGGAAGAAGGCCCCCCAGAAGTGAAGTACAGCTCAGTCACAAGTGTCCACATCTCACCTGCGCCCCATAACAGCTCCTCTTAAGCCTCTGAACCTCAACGTAAAAGAATTAGACAACTAAGAAACAGAGCCAGGACAATCCAGTTCAATGATTATAAAAGAGAATTTCAACAAAAAATCCAACACACTCATCCATGTGGAAAGTATAAGCTGAGGTTTTTAGCCTGTTCCAGGAAATTTCAGACACAATAGCTCTTTTGGCAATATCTAGTACCTCCATCATCTTCTCTGGGCGCTAAATACGAAACAGCTTGTTCGCACTGACATGTGAAAAGGTGCAAAGCAGTAGGAGAGCGATCAAAACTATTTCACATGAGCAAGAAGTCCTGCAAGGAGACAGCAGATGAGCCACAGAGAGACACCACACGTACAAAAACCCAGGCAATGGTCAGCTGCTAAATTAGTCAAATGAACCAGGAAAAAGCTCAGATCAAAGTTTCTGAAAACAGCCAAAATTAAGCTCCCCCAAATCATACGCAGGCACCTAAGCTGGAAATTTAAACCAGCGTTAGATATTGACTGATACCATTGCAGTGGGGTGACCCCTTGCAGAACTAATTTCTTTTTAAAGAAGACTCTCTATTTGTTCCCCTCACATTTATCTGCAATCTCTTAATTGAAGAATAAGCGCAAGTCAGCCAGTAATTTAGGAATTCAGATTTTGTTGGTTTATCTGAATAGAAAGTTCTCTTCCCGAAGCAAGCTACTTCAAATCCCAAACACACTTAATTCAAGGGATGTTTGTCATTGTTACCCAATTAAACTGTGCCCAAGCCAACTTTACAAGTTCTGCTAGAATTAAAAGTCATTGCAGTCTGGGGGCATTCGGTAATTACTGCTGCACTCCCTTTGTCCCGGCTGAATTTCTCCTCCGAGGGAGAGCCCAGCGCTCTGCGGGTGAAGCTGCCTTTGGCTGGAGACAAAGATACGTGACCAAAGTCCGTATCTGGAGAAAGCAGTTACAGTAATTTGGCCACGCATAGATAACAAGACACACGTGGCTATCGAAGCTGCAGTTTTCCGAGAGCCATCAATAATGCTCAAGCATTTCCCTCTCTGCTAGAGGGTAAACAAATACCCTCACTCACCACAGCCTCCCACCCGCAGCCATCAATTTAAAAACACGTCACTTTCTACTGAAACATCTTAAGACAAGAAATAAAATAAGCGTTAGCCTTATCACTGCAAAGCCAGGAAAGCAAGCGCTACAAGAAGACATGCCGGAGATTACGCAGGCAGCACTAAATTAATGGATAATGCAGCAACACGGTGGTAGGTGACACTAGCATGGCTCCATTTCAGATGAAAAGCTTAATTTCTTGATATTTTCTTAAGATTAATGATATTAGTAGTTCTCTATACTACCTCATTTTCGGTACTTATACACAAACTCCTCCAATTCTCTTCTTTCCCATCCTAGCCTACTACGCAGCACAGTCCTGGGCCATGCAGCTCCGATACTGTCTCACCACAACATTTTACTGGCAGCTGCAAAGATTTCGGTACTTCAGCTGAAAAACGCTTTCCACGTCGAAGGCTCCTGAAGCACAACAGGGTCTCTAAAAGCAGGCAGCAGTGGATGGCCCCTATAACGCTTTCTTCCCTCCACCACAAAAATGTGTTTTCTCCAAGATAGCTCATACAAGATGCTGCCAGTTTAAAAAGATAAGTAATACCGTATATAACTTCATAAACTCCAAGTTTTCAGAAAGATTAAGGGATTTAGATGTTATCAGCCTGTTTTCTCAAGTTTACGATGATGGAAAGTTCTTAAAAGCTTTAGTATGTTGAGGCCTCTGGCTAGCACACATCTTGAACAAAAACAAAAACATACTATCTGGAACAAAAAAGCACATGGAAAGAGGAGGCAAAGCAGCCCAAAAGAGCGAGGCAGTGCCAAAGCAATATACAGAAATTAAGCAGCCCGAGGCCTCTGGGCTCCTGAACGCCTGCGATGATTTTTGTCAACTGTATATGAAATCAGAGAAGATGCTTATGTCCATGTGGTTTACAAAATAAAGCTGAAATGTGAGTTCTTCTTTCTGAATTTCATTAAAAGAATACAATTGCCAGAAATGAATACACAGCTGAAATTTATCTGTTGAGAACAGGATCATTCTTCCTCCCAGTGGCTGCTGAAAAGCTGAAATGGTCTCTCCCCAAATATACATTTCCTACCCCTACTAGTAAATTTTAGTATTTACATCTCTAAAAGACAATGTTGTGTGCTAAAGGGAGCTGGTCCTGAACAGACTAATATTATACCTATTTGTATAGGATAAATACCAGAGTGAGAAATTATACGCTATTCAAATTTTTTTTTTTTTTTAGATCAGATGAGAGCTGCTTATCCACTAATTCTCCACACTGGTCATTAAACCTAATTACAGATTTTAAATAAAATGTAAGAACTCCTCCAACCATCTCTAGGTTCCCAATAAAGTAATGAGGCTTTGCAGTCAAATATATCCCTGCTGCACAGTTCACAGGAGGATGCCTTCTCTGGACCTCAGAACTGTTGTCAGCCTCTATCACGACTTAAAATTTTCTAATGAAGAGATGACACCTAGGGCTGGTATCTGCTGAAGACGACCACCCTTTTCAGCATGTTTTACAAAACACATCGGCACCCTGACGACTCAATGCATCTGTTATTACCTAGACAGCGAGGTCTTGTCTTCAGAACTATCTGTCTAGTTTGAAAATTTGTTATGCAGCCCTGTTGCCTATTACACCGCTGTGAATCACTTACTCCCTCATTTCGCTTTCATACGAACACCCACTTCAGACGACGCAGTTCTATAAACTGAGCGAGATCATACCAGCTCTTTCCTGCTTCGCCAATTCCAGCTACTAAAGATAAAATACTAAAATGACGCCGTTCCATGGCAGTCACAAGCCTGCTTTCCTGCAGATCCGTGTCCTTTGTTCTAGGAGGCTGCGACAGTAACGGCTGCTTTGTCCCCCGATGACAAACCCGTGCTGCCAGGTGTCAGTTTGCGCCAGCCAACCAGTCATTCAGCTGCTACCGAACTGCATGTCGTCTCCAAATTCTGCCTGCCTTGCTCTCAGTGCTAGAATTAACTTCTCTCNAACCCCTCACCAGCTTTGTTGCCCTTCTCTGGACACGCTCCAGCACCTCAATGTCCCTCCTATACCTTGGCACCCAAAACTGAACACCGGACTCAAGCCGCGGCCTCACCAGCGCTGAGTACAGGGGCATGAAATTACATTTCATTTCAGCTTCCCTGGGAAAATGTGTACAGCCAGTGCTGCATATTTCAGAACACACTTATATACCTCAAAAGCTGTAGAATTTGTCTGATTAAGGCACAGACGAGAAGCGTTTCATCAGAAAGGCAGCAGTCACATACATTATGCAGTAGACCTCGTCATCTGTCTAATATGACAATACCCCCATCTATATTGTACTCTTTACCGATGTTCTTAAATTACAAATACTTTCCACCTGTTTTTAAACTATAAGAACTTAAGCAACACAACTGATCAGTGTGACACACTGAGAAAAATCAGTGAGAAATACCCTAGCCAAAGACATTTTAGTGAATTGGAATATATTTTTAACTTTCTCAAGTTTTCCAGACATTCCAAAATATATTATTGTCCAGAAATTTTATCTATAAACTCTCTCACTCAAGTCCCAGGCTGGACTTCTACTTCCCTTCTTCCTGCAAGGTTCCCTAATCAAATTATTGCTTTAAAAACCCTCAACAACTATATATATATTTTTTTCTTTCCCCCCTTTCTCTAAAAGTTGCAATCATTGCACTTCTCTCAATCTGGCCCTGGCAGTAGTAGACTTACTGCAATAAAAGCAAATAGAAACAGGATGACAGACACCTAGTGGGGAAGAAAAAAAAAATTCCCTTCCTTTATGTTCTAAACTGCTCACGTGTAATTGGGCACCAAAGGCCATAAAAGCTGCTGCTAGGCTGGTGCTCTGCTTACCCTCCTTCACTTTCTCCATCGTCCGTGTTGGCTGTTCCTGAGCTGGCTGTGAAATAAATTGAACTGGAGCCTGTGGAATCACTTCTTTCTCTAGGAAACGGGAACCGCCGCCGGCGAGTTACTTTCTGGGTTTCTTCCAGATGGGACCTTTGAGGAAGGCAAAGAGAGAAACAAATTCACGTTTGGTAGTGAAATGTCTGCTATTTCACTTCCCTTCTCCTCTCTAGCAGATTCTATCCAATTCACTTTCCATCCAAAGAATTCACGAGGTGACTTCCTCTTCCTATACAAACATCCCGCTGCCACACACCAAACATCGTATTCCACGGTAAAAGCAAGTCTGACCACAGACTTGGTCCTTATACAGCCCATACACGCAATCCACACGCAAAGGGGTGATCCTGTCAGACGCATTCCGCTGATTTCCCCAACAAAGACAGACAAAGGAATCCCGAAGCACCTTGCAGAATACAGGACCTTTTATTCTGTATCAGAAGTTACCTACAGCAGGCAGCAGAGAGAAAACAGCAGTAGCAAGAGACAAACATTTACAGAACAAATAACCTTCCCGCTCTAGAATACGAAGCAAGGGTCAGTACTTAATATTCCAGAAGAAAAAAAAACCCAACCCTGGCTAAATATACAACTTGTTTCCCATTCATCTCACTGGAGGTCAAGACGTAAAGCCAGTGGAAACTAAAGAGACACTTTTCCCCACCGTCACATTTTAAATGCAGCATACGCAACCACGGCTCTTTTCCCATGCTACGGAGTAAAGACGTGCCACAGCAGAAAAAGACAGAACGGGGCAGGGTCGATACCTGACTTCGCCAACGATTTCTGCAGCTAAGTGCTGCAGGCTGTTTCGTAGCTCCTCCACTTCCTTTCTTAGCTCCGAAATGTTTCTCAGCACGAAGTCGAGGCGCTCCAGCACATCCGCCTGCTCCTCCTGCGTTAGGAGAGGCGCGTGCACAGCACCATCTCCCGCCTCGGCAGGAACCAGCGCTCTGGGCACAACTTAAAGAAAACAATTGGAGAAAAAGCTCATTAGATGCAAATGTGAAAGGATTTCACACGGGAAATTTCAGTACAATTTTTTTTTTTCCCAGAAGATGGAGGATGTGAGGCTCGGTCTGAAGTATTGCCGCCTGAGCCGGCCTGAGGTTTTGGGTTCTTCAAGTGGTTTACTGCTCTCTTCTCTAACACCAGCATCTAGCCCCACTTAACAGATTTGCAATACCAATGAAGGGTAAACAAAGCTCTTTTAACTACACTTCTATAAAAATCCCCTTGTAAATAGTTTTTTAAAAGAGCAAAATCCACACTGAATATCACAAAGACTACTGTAGATGAAGAAACTGCTGGGTTTTTTTGAAGCCCTCACTGCAAATTAATTTAATTCCTCTTCTCTGGACTTCTGTATGAACATCACACTCAAAAACGACACTCCGCTCTTCTCCTGAATTGCGATCAACCCAGGAGAACAGCAGCCAGGAAAGCAACCACCTTACAAGATAACAAGCGACAATGAACAAGGGCAATGGAAGATAATTTTGGCCAAAAGAGACCTATTCTTGCAAAAAAACCCCAAAACAACAACAAAAAAAACCCCACAAACCCAAGCCCTCATGTATTCTTATTCAGGGAAAAAAAACCCAAGAGGAGACACCTGACTTTAAATAGTGGTTTACTCATCAAATGCGTCATTGCCTTCTACTGAGTATCCAGAACCTTTACCAGCCCGTCTGATCCTTAGATCTTCTTGCAGACACAGCGTGACCAACCAGCACATAAGAACAGACTTACATCTGTGGATTTTAAATATGTTTTCTTGGAGGCTCATAAACGTTATAAATAAATATACTACCAGTTAAGTCAATTATTTAAGAAGGAACACTCTTTTTATATTAACAACAACAAAGAGAATCACTCCCCAAAAAGCAGCCCGATTTGCAGAAAAGAAGGGCTTATCTGCCAGAGTACCCTGTGTTAATGCATCTAAACCCAGAGATAAAAATCTAAATTCTCCTAAATAAAGAAGTACTGTAATCTTTTCCCTACTCTTCTTTCGCTTCTCAGAAATGATGCTGTTCGCTTTGCTGTTTGCTCCAGAAGGGGCTGCACAGAATCCCACTGGGCTGTTTTCGGGCGCCCGCCCTGCTGCCGCAGCGTGTGTCACCACACCAGCGGGGGCCGACACTCCCGTCCTCCCCAGTCCTGCTCAGGACCTGCTGTTTCAGGGTGAAGTCCCGTGAAACTGGATGAAGCGATTCCTTCCAAGAGATAGGGTCAGCAGCCAGGGGCAGACGTTTGTCGCAGCAATAGTTACCAGCCTGTCAAAGCCACGGGTGTTTCTGCTCTGCTGTTGCTGCTACAGCGCCGGTACGGTACACGCTGCCTGCGGTGCAGCAGGAAGATGTTAAGCTACAGGTATCTAAAACCTGCTTCTGCAGCATCACAGATTAAAACGCTGTTCACAAACTACTCTACCCCAGCCCCAACACAGCGGCAAAGACCAGCCCTTCGGATGCCCCACTACAGACAACCAAGTAAAAGCTCTTCCCTACAAGTAATTTTATTTTTAAACCTGGCCTACTGAACTATACACGTTACTAAAGGGAAACCCCCCCCCACTTGTCCTCGCTCGGCCCTCTGCGCTGCCGGGCTCACTGTAAAACCCGAGCAATCATAGAATTATGGGATGGTTCGGGTTGGAAGGGACCCTTAAAGTTCATCCAGTCCAACCCCTGCCCTGGGCAGGGACACCTCCCACCAGACCAGGTTGCTCCAAGCCCTGTCCAACCTGGCCTTGAACACCTCCAGGGATGGGGCAGCCACAGCTGCTCTGGGCAACCTGGGCCAGGGTCTCACCACCCTCACAGG
>VYXH01008708.1:284335-309506 GCA_013397275.1 Burhinus bistriatus | reverse complement strand
CGGGTGTCGGGGAGGAGGAGAGCGCTCGGGTGCCCGTACCCCTGCTCCTTTCCCCTAAAACCCTCCGCCCCTCTCAAACAGGGAGTAACGGAACTGGGGAAACTTCTTGTAGGATCCCATGAACGTCAAAGAAACTAATCTCTGGCCACGTGTCCTCACTATAGGTTTTCCCTCATCCCCGAATAGCCGTTTCCCGGTGGAAAATGCAGCCGTAGCCAAAGGGAAGGGCATTGCGGGCAGCGGGGAGGCTGCGCAGCAGTCCAGGCAGCGGCAGGGATCTCTGGCCAAGACCTGGGCTGAGAGCGCAGCCCGTTATTCTCAAATAAATACACGAAGGAAATGTTGCTTCCTCGTGATTGCAGCACCCGCAGCCACAGAGCCGTTGCTGCTGACCCGCCGTCAGCTGCTGCGTCCTGCCGGGACTGCAAGAGCAGACAGACACGTATGTGTCCAGGGTTTTTCCTTGTCCCAACGCAAAGGGGAACTATATGGCTGAAAGCCAAAAGATGACGATGTGGTTTTGCGATAGGAAGGGGGTAATGGTGAAAAAAGCAAATTACCAAGCCGGCAGGAGTTTGGTGAAAGACGCTGCTGCTGTCGCTGGAGATGTTGCGTTACGCACACGCCTCAAACCCAGCGAGCAGTGCATTGCGAATGGGGACGCGCGGGGATGCTGCGCAGCGAAGCGCCTGTTGGCAGCGGTACTTGGCATCGAACGAGTTGGTTAAGTGATTATGGACCGAGGTGCAGAAAGCGCCACATCTTGGGGTTTATAGCCCTTTAGCACGCAACAGGGCGGACTGGATTATCGTAGCGTAGNGCAAACATTTCCAACCTGAAACTTGGCACAGAGCCGCGGCTGGAAACAGCCCGTCCTGGCCTCCCAGGGGGTGATTGACTTGGCTGCTTTTTCCCGGCAGCGGCCGGGGCAGGGACGGGTCAGTCCCTCCCGTGGCACCTCTCCCGTGGGGTTTGCGGTGCTGGGCTGCGGGCAGGAGGGCTGCGCCGGGAGCGGCGAGCCGGCAAGGCTCATCCCCTGCTTCAGTTTTGGTCCTTTCCAGCACTCCAGGCAGCCGAGCGCGCCTGTGCGTGTGCACCGCTGGCTGAAATGTTTGATTAGTGGCGCTTCTAGTTGGGATCTGGCTGAGGCTCATGGTTTACACCCAATTTGCCAGTGCCGGTTTGTGGGCGGATGCTGTCGGGGAGGGAATCTCACCTTCTCTGCTGCATTCTGTCCTCGCCCATCCGCTTTCCCCGGCACCAGTTACCTCAGCTCTCTCAGCCCAGCAGAAACGCTCCGCTCTCTCCGCCGACACTGTCCAGCCGGTTCGCTGCCAAACTCCCGGTGGGTCAGAGCGCTCAGCTCCCCATCCTGCTGCCCCAAGAGCAAGGGGTTCACAGCGGGGGGTGACGTGGAGCCCCCAGCCTGCAAACCTCCCCATGCAACCTCTGTTTGAGGCTCAGGGACCCTTCTCCTGACCCTGGGCTTCGCTTTCTCCAAGGGGCGATAGAGAAGAGAGGGGTCAAAAAGGTCTGGGTGGTAATTAAAACAGTTCTGAGGTTATTTAGGCTTGAGCAGCCCTTTGCCTGTTGCGAAGTGTTGATAACAGTGGGATGTAGGTGTGCCAGTGGATGGGGGACATCCCTCGGAAGAACAGTTTTCACCCGCAAACTTTTCACAAGTAGTGTGGAGGAGCTTTAAAAGGGAACAATTGCTCCACCTGTTAAAATCGATTAAACCCTGCTGTTTTCAGGGACAGCCCGGAGGGTGCGGGGTCGGTTGGGAGCACGGAGGGCCTTAGCACCCCCATCAGCACCGAGCAAGGAGGGCTGGGCTGTGGGTCCCGCAGTGGGGGTGTGTGCGATGTCCCTCCCACTCACCAGCCCTCGTAGCTAAGGACGGTGTTCAAGGCTGTGTTTTCTGGCTCTTCCAGCCTCGGTGATGCAGGGCGGCTGGGTGCTGCCCTCCCCGGCTGCTCCCCGGCCGTGCTGGCGGTGGGATGGGAGCAGGCGATCCTTGCAGAGGTCACATTGGCGCTGTTGTTATCTGCTGTGCCCTTATATTTACTTCTGGAAAGCCTCCAGCCCAGGAATATCTCATAAAATAACACTTTTGGAGCGCTGCACAGAAATGTCCCTGTCCCCCCCATATGACGTGTGGGAAGTCCACCTGATGGCTCTGGCAGTGAGATGACTCACGTCTCTGACTGCCTCCCCCCAGCTCCTCCGGCCTCCTGTCGCTTCCAAGGGAGCGCAACTGTCCCTCGTCATCCCATGGGTGCTCATCTGCCCCAGGCACTCCGTGGCACCTTCTCACCCCAATCTTCTCACCCTTCCCAGTTAGCAGAGCCATTCCCAAAGCTGTCTTCTACCAGGACAGGGAAAAGGTCCCTAACTGGCCTGGGGATGCCCATTCCATGGTAAACCACATGGATTCACTGGTTTTGAACCGTGAGGCTGTGAGTAGCACCTCATTGCTGTCCTGCAGACTTCCCAGTGGTGGATCCCGGAGAACCAGAGCCACCGTGAGCTCAGCCAGCAGGTGGCCCTCCAGGAGCAAAGCCACCAAGGTCCTCTCCTGGGACGGGCAGATGGCTCACAGTAATTCCCTTCCCAGTAAAGCTCTTACTGGAGCTGTGCTGGGGAGTGGGGAGGGGGGGTGGCTGTGCTGCCACACATCGCTCACCCGCTCTGCTGCCTTTCCCTGCAGGAGGTTGGTCCCACCATGGTGGGCGATGAGCATTCGGACCCCATCCTGATGAGCTTCCTGGGGGCCACGAAGAGGAACATGCTGGGGAACCACTTGTAAGTCCTCTTGTGTGATGTTTCAGGCTCTCCTTGTTTTACCAAGAAAACTGGGAACATTTTCACTCCTTGTACTCACCGTGGCACCTTCCAGCTGCACATTTAAGCCCAGGACTAGTTTGATGCTGAAAGGGCACGCACGTGTTCTTGCCCCTGCCTGTTCCTGCTCACCCAAGGAAATGCTGCCTGACATTTCATTTAGTTCTTTCTTTTTTTCTTGCGCTGACCCCATTTTAGCACCTGGCCCATCTCGTCCCCTCTCCTTACCCCTTATACACTTGGGATGCTTCTGGCTGTTACCTGATGCACACCCCGCCTGAAATGAAACAGTGAGCGTTTGAATCTTCCCGCATAACGCTATCTGCCTTTATCCCACCCTGAATCCTTAAAGACAAACCTCCTCTGTCTTCCTATCGTTTCCAGCCCTGAGATGCTCGGAAGCAGACGGTGCCCATCCCAGCCTTGCTCTGGCTGTGCCCTTTTGTGGTGCCAAGCCACCTGACACGCTCATCTGCAGTCTGTCCCGTCCCGTCGCTCTCAGCGCAGCTTGAGGCTTCTCCCCGTTACCGAGCACCCAAGCCAGCCCCTCTCGATGGCTCCTGAAGCTTTTCCTTGGGCTGCTGAGCCCCAGGGCTGGAGCTGCTTCCTGTCATGTCCCCTCCACTCCAACCCATTAGCCTGCGTGTTCCCAAGCCGAATATATTTGATGCTTCCCCATGTCCCCGTCTCTCTCTCTGCCCACACCGAGTTTGACACCAGCCTTCATCAAAGCGCAACTTGGAGATGTTACCAGCATGTTCGTTACATCTTGGCCCACTTTTATTTTTCTTTTTTCCCCACTTGATATCTCACTTCTTGTTTTAATCCAGGAAAAAAACCCCACAAAGAAAAACAAAACCCCAAATGCAAATTAAAACAACAGAGGGGAGCGCCTAGATTTCTGCTCAAGCTTGCCTACTCACGCCATGGTGCAGAGGAGGAGTAGGAGGAGAACCAGGCATTAAACAGAAGGGGCCTCTCGGTCCCAGTATGTTCTCAAACTTCCATCGGCGGAGCTGGGAAAACCCATCTACTTGGTACCAGCCTGGCAAACATCGAGGTCCAGGTCCTCAACTCCTGCAGCGTTAAAAACCTGAATGGGGCGGGAGATTTTAAAGAAAGAGGAGATTAAAAAAAAAATCCTGAAGGCCCCCCATTAAAGAGAAACCCCTACCAATGAAACTCAGGCCCCTGCCAGCTCCCGGCATCTGCAGGAAGGTTGATCCCAGACCCCTCCTGTCACTCGCCTCCCCGCGAAACAGCTCAGGGTGGGTTTGCCGGGTTGAGCCGGCTCCGCACTGCGATTCCCAGCCCCGTGGGTGGCCGGGGGATTGGCAGCAGTGTCAGCTTCGTGCTGCTGCCTGCCGAGCCCAGCCCGAGCGGGCAGGCAGTTATGGGGAGTTACACAATGGGAGAAGGGAGACCCGAGCAGGGGGAAGAAGAAGGAAGAAGTGCTCCTGGCTCCTGCGAGGCAGGGGCAAGGATCCCTAGGATTTGGGTGGAAAAGAAAGGCAAAGAAAGATAACGTGCCTCCGTGGTGCCTGCCCCAGAGCCTGGGAGGAGATGCAGCATTACAAGGAACTGGAGTGCCACACTTTGCTTGTTTGGGAGAAGGGCTCTGAGCTGTCTATGGGATCTCCCTGGCGGATTCACCACCTTTCTTCCCTCCCTGTGGTCCGGAGCATTTGGAGCTCCCTCTTGCCCCACCTGCTTCTTGGTATGGCTTGTGTTACAGCCAGGGTAACTCTGCTGTGTCCCTGCGGCACGTCTTCCCCGTTTGCACTTGAGCAACAAGGGGGTGGAGAAAATAACCTGGCTGGAATGTGGCTGCCGTCACCCCGAGAGGCACGGCAGCATGCCAGCAGGGTGAGCCCCGTCGCCGCTGCCAAAAGTCCCAGCCAGGGATGAGAGCTCCTGTATTTGCACCACGGCCGAGCAGGACTCTCCATCCCCACCACTGTGAGGCTTCGCTAGCGCTAAGCCCAGCTACAGGACATCACAAATCTTGCCCTTCCCGTAGCACCATGGGCCCCAAAACCTTAAACAAGACCTTGGAGGGAGCCTGACAGAAAAGGTCTAAGCAGTATGGACCTGCTGGGGCACTGTAATATAGAGATGAAGTGCTTAATTGCCTCTAATAAGGGAGAGCACTGATCCTGTTACGCAGCTCTGCACCAGCTACTGTGAACGGTGCATTGTTAAGCTCAATGAGCTGCCGGGGCGCAGGCACGCACTGTCGCTCCCCTCTGATGTGGAGGCAGAACCCTGGGGGCATCGGGGCTTTAGCAAGGGCAGAGCCCGGCTCTGCCCCAGCCTGCGCAAGGCCAAGGAGGAAAAGCCTGACCCTTGGCTGCTGCAGAAAAGGGGATTCTTCTGGGTCCACCCAGGTGG
Source organism: Burhinus bistriatus (assembly GCA_013397275.1). Lineage (NCBI taxonomy): Eukaryota > Metazoa > Chordata > Aves > Charadriiformes > Burhinidae > Burhinus > Burhinus bistriatus. Next base: position 304,271 of record VYXH01008708.1, on the reverse strand, counting down.
ACGTGCATGCGTGGGTGACTGCTGGGCACCGTCCCCTGCCTCTCCTGTAATTATAAAGGCTATCAGCACTGTTTGATCCTAAATGAAACCTAGCGCCTCTCTGTTGGGTTTTGGGGGTTGAGGTCTGAGGCACCTGCTAATAGTTTACTTTACCTGTTGCCCAGGGCACAGCCAAACCCCCTCCTCGAGGAAGCTAAAAGGCAGCTGGGCAGATACCACGAGGAGGTTGTCTGCTCCATCATTAAAAATACCTGCGCGTGGAGGCCACTCACCCCTGCTCCGGCTCAATCCCATCCCCACGCACGCTCATCCAGGTGCTCTGGTTTTGGCACACCTGGGAGGCAGGGCAGCCAGGGTCACCGACTTAGGGTGTGCAAGCGCAGGAGTCCTCTCCAGTCGGGTGACCCTTCTGTTCCCTGCTGGCATTTCGCTGGGAGGAAAGGCTTTGCAAATCTTCCCAGCCACTCCATCCTGATCCAGACCAGCTGCACATGGAGACGGCGGCGTATCTGATACGCAGTGTGTGCAATCTTTTGTTTCACTCACTACGGAGTTCTGTTTAAAGCCCTGGGCAACTCAGCGTTCCTTCTGCTTTTAGTTCAGCCGCTCAGGTTTTTAGGTTCCTGCAAATAACACACAATCCTTGCCTCAGCTCCTTCCTCTCCATAATGGGAATAATATTTACCAACTCCAACATGTGAATCTGAAGGGTATGTGGCAAGCCTCTTGGAGAAAGCATTAAGTTCAAAGACACATAATAATACACATTACCTTTACACCATATCTATAATTACAGCAAAGTATAGTCTGTCTTGAGAAACTGAAAAAAAGCTTTCACATCTTGGTGTTATTTCATGCTTGAAAAGCACTCCACTCCATTAATGTTTTGCAATCTTAGCAAGAGCAATTTTGGAAGTGCTTTTGGGTCTTTTTTATTGTTACTAGTATGAAAATCAGGAGAGTCTTTGTTAAGGTGCCCAAACAAGATCCCAGTGATTCTGTAGCCCATCATTATCAGCTTATCTGGCACAGTGAGTCATCTAAGAGCTAAACTATTATGAAGCTTATCCCATCTGCTTGGATAAACACTGCATCCAAGAAGACCGTGTTAAAGGAACAGAAAGGCTGCCAAATCCAGCACTGAAGTTTACACTTGCCATTTCAGCTCTGCTACTTCCCCACCTCATTCGGCCCATTTTGTGTCTGCATTGTGCTCCTCCTCCACTCCAATCACCACCTATTTTCTTTATGGTGGGAGCAGGCTCACAGAACTCACGTCCTCTGCAGAGAAGCAGCCTCAGGGATCAGGTGGAGGGAAGTACAGCTTCTGCTCCAAATGCAGAGAGCCAGCGGAAACCGCAGGGGAATAAAAGCTGGACAGAGATCCCAAGTGTCAGTTCCTGAACATCCACAGCATGCAATGGCTCTGAACTGCGAGGGTAGAGGAGCTTCTGCTCCACCTTATTTGGCAGTTCTGTTGAGGACTGATGACTTCTGGTTTTTCAAAGGCTTAATACTTGGCGGAAGGCAGCATTTTTTTCCAATCCCCAAATTTCAACCATAGGCTCCAAAAACCACCCAAGTTATAGACGTGCTCTGACATCGGCAAAATATTGGGTTTTCATTCCTTAGAAACACCTGCATCATTATTCCCTGCTTTGCAGAGATTATCCTCTTCTTCCATGAATTCCCAGCTGTGGATACTTGGGAACCTTCTCTGCTGCAGTTTCAGCCCAGTTAACCGAGCAGCACGTGGCTTTGGACAACCAGTCCTCGAACCACGTTTCAATTTAACATGACCCTTCCACTCTGGACAGGCTTCCTCCTTGGTCTGGTCGCTGTGGGTTTTGGCCTTCCCCATCTGGTTAACCAAGACATCGCACCACACAGACAGCATGCCACATGTGGTCACTACAGCGTCTTGTATCCATTTAGTAGCGAGGCAGCATCACTTCCACAAGGAAATTCTTGTCTCTTCCTTCTCCACCTCATTTTATTCTTCTCCTCTTTCCTGCTTGCAGCTGGGAGTACTACGTGAACGATGCACCACGCGTCGTCTTGAACAAGCTGGAGAGCTGCGGTTACCGAGTGGTGAGCATGACAGGCGTGGGCCAGACGTTGGTGTGGTGCCTCCACAAGGAATAGCGAGGAAGACTTCTGCGACCCTCTTGGACAAGATCCTGCTGGGGATCATCTCACACAGGACTGACAGCAAACTTTTCCCCTTAATTCCTTTCTGTCCCAGACTCCAGGCACTCAGGCATGGGGGGAGGAATGGTGTAGAGGCAAAACTTGACCTGATGTAAACTCGCCATCCGTGCCATTTCATAAGACTGGGGGAAGGAAGGTATGCCCAGTCCAGACAAAATCACGCACAGGGAACAGATGGCTCTACCCCTGCATTCAGCTGAATGGCAGTCTGGCAAATACCATCTTTTTACATTTTAATCATCTCCTATTTAGCATGCATTGGAGGAAACTCAAATAACAGACCTGTCTGCCTGTTCCTCAGGGCTGCCCCAGAGAAGTATACGCTGAGCTAAAAGTTCAGGGCATGCCTTCTCCCTGGCCATGGGGTTAGGGAGGGGAGGCCAAGCTCGGATGGCATACTATCTCATCTCTGAAATGCAAGCGGGAACTGCTAAACCAACACAGTGCTCTTTAAGAATCCCTTCACTTGGCAGCAAGGCAAGTTTCTCTCCCCACTAGGTTTGTGGTTAGCACCATCATCAACCTTTCAGCCCCAAGAGTGCCACTCAAGTGTAACACATTGTTCCTGAAATAGCCTTAGAGCAGCACAGAAAGGTCTCGTGAACATTTCAGGTATGGGCTCTGTAATCTTACAGCAGCAGCTGCAATGCTGGATTGTTTGGGCCTGTGTATCAATCCTGCTGTAGGGGTAACACCAATAAAACATTTCTCTAAAGTGACCAATGTCTTTCTGTGGGTTGTTTTAAGCAGTTGCTGCCAAAGCCTTCCGGATCCACAGCTCCTGAACAAGCTTTCAGGAATTAGAAGCAGCTCCAAAGTCTGGTGTTCTGTTAGCACCTCTCTCACCCTATCCTCTGTGACTGGGCACTTGCTCTGCGTACACAGACTGACAGGTTCATACACTCACCCTGAAGCTGATGCAGCCATTTTCCCCCCCACACTCTGGAAAGGGATAAGGGCTGCAGTCACTGAGAGTTTGTATTCCTACAAGAGTTTTAAAAAAGGAGATTTATTGACTTAATGTAAGAAACAACTTTGGAAATGAACAATGATGGGGTGGGGAGAATCCATACTCTCTCATGCTAGGTGCGAGACTCTTCCTCGTCTTCACGCTTCAGCTGTTCAATAAGCTGCTGCCTCTCTGCTGCTTGGCGCATCCGCATCATCACCAGGCTCTCGTAATCCCGTTCTGATACCACTGATGCCTAGGAGCAGAAAACAAACGCAACCTCTCAAGGACAGTGTATACCCCAGCCCGCCTCTCCATAAATCACACTCACAACATGCCCATTGGAGTCAGGAAGGCGGTTCATAGCAGTATGACCCCAGAGAAATCAGGTAAGGTGCGCAAGCTGCCTGGCCTCCAGAAGATAGCCAGCTTCATAGCAGTGTTGCTGACGAGACAGAGTGGGACAGACTGGGAGCCTGAATTACCCTCTTGCTGCTGGAGCTACTGCCTGCTCGCAGTGAGGGTGGGTGGGGAAGCGTGGCTTGCCTTGCTGTGTCTGGTTATTTTGGATGACAAGCTTGCTCTGCAAGTACGACGCTGGTGCACAAAGTCCAGCGTACACTTCATCCGTTACAAAGGCTAATGCCATAAAAAAAAAAAAATCAAACCTTTCTGTGGTTTAGTCATGGAATTGGCTGTAGAAAGAAAACCATCAGGTATGTTCCCAAACCTGACACAAGAGTGTTTCAGTTCTCAAAAGCTCTTGGAGCCTTTCTGCTGTGTGTGGTAGCAACTGTCACATCAACTAAGTGGTGACTGCAGACTCTACCTAATAAATGTAGGCAGCAGATGACAGCTGCTATCACAGAGCAAAGTAGTGGTTTTGGCACTCTGCTTTTGAAAGCCATTTAACATTAGTAGGTGGCCTTACTATTTCAGATGTATTCAAAGCACAGCAATGCTTGGAAACATCCATCTCATTTGCTTGATGGTTCAGGTAGAAATAAAAGCATCTTGACAGAAGGTGAATGAAAAAAAAAAAAATCTCACGTTCATTTTTCTAGGAACTAGATTTAGTGGTGATCTAAGGACATCTTAAATAGAAAATAGAAGGGGTGAAAAGGCAATAGAATAGCTAAATAAGATTCTGCATGAAAATGGGGCCAGTGCAAATTTGTTACCACGTGCCAGCAAAGTGGTTCCTCCGGCTGCAGAGTGTCTAGCTGCGAGCACAAAATAGAAGACCACAACAGATGAGAAACTTAAGACTGGGAAATTAAGAGACTAATACACTGTAATTGGTATCTCAGGAGCTACATGAATGAAATAACCTTTCAGTACTGCCCAGCACAGGTTTTCATAGTGTCTGAGAAAGCACCAGATTGTATCAGCTTTCAGCGGCAGAACTAGGCTTCTTCAAAGTTCCTGTCCACTAACCACAGATACTTACTGTCATTTGCTTGGCTGAACGAAATAGCCTACATGAGACTCATGCGGATGAATCACCCATACAAACCTGAAACACTACCTCACTCTCTGGATTTAAATTTTAAACAGACAAGAGATTATTTCTGGCCTCATTTGGGAGCCCTGCTGATACAACAAGCCATCAGAAGTGGCAGAAGGGAGAGCACCAAGAGAAGAACGGTCTGATTCAAGATGGTCTACAAGTTGATATTCACGTTGACAGTTCTCAAGCAATCCAAGTGCCTCTGAGGGAGCTCGCTTTCTCCTCAGGCAGAGTGTGGGCTGATGCTTTGCCACTCTACACACCTACTTCCTGCAATCCTGGCACTTACCAATAGTGTAGAACCCAGTTTCTGACGTGGCTGACTCAGCAAGGGCTTGGCTCAAAACAAATACATACGCAGAAGCAACTGCAGCCTGGGAAGCAGTGACAGGAGGCACATGAAGAGAAGGAGGAATTGTGGATTTTCAGTGTTTTGGGTCCAACCTGGCTGAATTGACCCTGGACTTGCTTCTTCCAACATCCCAGCATACTGGTAAACGTGGTGGTCACAGTTCTCCGAGCGTTTCAGCAGTTTCTCCTCACCGCCTGTTAGACTTTGGTGCTGCTCCGACACAGCGTAAGTCTATTTTGCATTCAATTTTCCTAACGCTTGTCTTTTACATCTGCATTTTGTTGATTTTAAAATTTCTATTTGACTGTATTTCTTTGGTTTCCTTCAGTGCGACTGAGTCACCGTCTCCCTTCCTAACCACCCACTGAGATTTTTATACTGTGCCCTTCACCATGAAGGTGGCTGGTTACCATGGTACCAAAGTGCCCTTCTGTTCTAGATGCTAGATTAAATCTGTTCTCATGGTGACTGTGTGCCTTTGCTATTCTTCATCAGCTTGTTTCTGCAGCACAGATTTAATAAGCTCAGACATTGCTATTCCTTCTCCACTGAAGAAGGAGACTCCTTAATATCCAAGAGAGGCCAACTGCTCCTTAACACAGAGACATAGAGTGAAGTTTGCATTTCCTGCAATACCAGCCTCTCTGTTTTCCTTCCAGCTACAGGAACAGGGAAGGAAGAGGTTGTTCCTGTTGTGTGGCTTGCTGCTAATCCTGCGACTTAAGTCCCAACACCTGACGGTGAAGAGTCAGCAGTTTCCTTCTTCTCGTTGCCTTTCATCAGCATGGATACTTGGCGGAGAGGGTCCATCAAGTCCACAACGTTCTTCAGACGCTTCTCACTCAGGAGACACAAAAAGCTGGGGAACCAAGTTATCATCTTGAATCAGAACAGCCACACTCTGGACAGTGATGGACAATGCCAGAAGAGGGAATGCTTGAGGGATCTGAAGGACAAGTCTGATTACCTGTCGTGTCAGAGTGAGCAAAACCTAGCCAAGGCACAAGCACCTCCCAAGCCTCCCCGGCTGTACCTGGACAGTTCTAGCTGCCCTAACATCATTGATCACACAGATTCTCACTCTGACATCTCCTTTTCCGGTGCTACTCATCAATACCACAAAGCCACTCAAACTCAATTCCACAAGGACCAGGCTACAGACTGTGGGACCTCAGAGACAGGTTCCCAGAACGGCACCACTCTTTCTGACCTGTCTGATCCCCTCCTGTCCTTCAAAGTGGATTTGGGGCTATCACTTCTCGAGGATGTTCTGCAGACCCTCAGGAAACAGAATCCAAGAGATTACGCCATTTGAAGGTATTTATCATCTAACGTATCACATTTACTTATTCCTGCTGCCAGTTTCTCTAGTCCTAGCGGGAGGAAGGATTCTGCAGCATTCCTGTTATGTGTGGCCTGGTTTGTTGTTCTTGCCTCACCCACCAGACTGTCCTTGTCCTTGCCAAGGAGTCCTTTGGAGCAGAACTCACAGGCTCCGTGCTCAGATGAAAGCACTGTCTGCTGGAATCTTGTGGGCAAGTTTCCATTCTCCACACCGGGAGTTTCCCACTCTTGACTGTGCATCTCCTTCTTGGGGAAGAATGGCATTGTTTGCCAAAGGACTTGTTATTTTGGGGATGTGGGTGTGACACTGCGGAACATGGACAGAAAGGGATATGGCATACATGATTTGTGGATAAGCAGGCAGCTTGCAAAGAGACAACAGCATTGCATCTCAAAGCCATAGCTATTGGCAAGGGTCAAGAGACAGAAACTGGTGTTTCTTCTCCCACCATGTTTGGATGTGAAAAAAATCAAAGCTGTTCCTCCTTTTTTTTTTTTTTCTTGTGGGTTTCTTTTCCCCTAACTCAAGTGCAGTTGGCACACTCAGCCTGGAAACAGGTAAGCATCCATGTAGGCTCGTAATACAGCAACAGCAGTTTATTTATCCTGCTAGCAGAAGAAATTTCTCTAGATACTGCTGCTTGAAGCATGCACTGATCTATCAGCTGTACAGATATGGAAGAATAAATGTATCTGTGACTAGAAGTGTCTTGTTGCCTCATTTCACTGGTAGCAAGCCAGAAAAAGCCCAGGCACCAAGAGCACAGGTCCCTTATTTGTAGTGACAGAGACCTATCCTCTCTGGCACTTCAGGTTTTTATGAGGGTGGGGAAGCAGTGTGGCTCTGCTTTTCTGGCTGGGAGAAGGCTAGAGCTGCTGGTACTTTATGTTCCCCTGAGGAGAAAGCACACAGTTCAGGTCAAGACCCAGTGTTGGGATGAACAGTTCTTTACCCCATGAGTTGGACAATGGGAAGTGCTCTGCCAGGCTGAAGATATTTTAGGCAAACTATGAGAACATCAGGGCAAACTATTTAAAAGGACACTGCAAAAACTACTGGCTCACCAGTTCTTACCCTTTTCATAGCTAGATTAGATACTAGGGCTCTCTTTAAAAAAGTAAGAGACCTCCACGCACCCAGATAACCATAAGCTTTGGAAGCCGACTACAGCAAAGCACACAGAGACATTGCAGAGAAAGCACAGACGGCTCTTAACCTACTACATTCACATCAGGCTGTAAAGTCAGATAATGTAAAACAAACTCTTTGAAACCTCAAAGGAGCTTAGAAAAGATGCAAGAATGCCAGACAGAAGGCTTTTCTCAGCACTGTAATATGGCTAAATGAATGGCCCAAAATGAATGAGGACCACTGTCAGGGAGATCCCACTACTAAAGCTGCAAGGAAGACCCTCACGGAAATGAGTGCTTCATGCTGTTGCAGTGGCAAAATATGCTCTTCACAGCATTGTGTAGCTGTTGTGTGCAATCAAAGAGCCACTGCTCTCAAACAGCCCAGAGTAACACTGGCCAATCCACAGCTTTTGTAATTCAAGTGTAACTCGCCTGTTTGGCTCCAGCAGCTCTCCAGGAACTGCTGGACAATGTGCACTCATTGCTGTTGAAGAAAACAAGCCAACCAAGACTCTGGAGGCAAGTATCTTGCAACTTGCTGCCTCCTCACAGCATGATTTTTCAACAATGAGCCTTGCTTTCACCTGGGAACTGCTTCCAAAGGTCCCCTGGTCTAGTTAGCGTGTGGCTGTCCTTTATTCGAAGACTTTGGTGCACAGCTCCTGGCTGACTACCCCAGGCAGGGAGCAGACACAGGTCTGAAGCAGACGAGTAGTGAGTGCGTTGCCATGAGAACGCTGCAGGTTTTTGGCTGTTTTCTGAAGCAGAGTGGAGAAGGAACTGCATTTGCACAGAGTGGGAGCAAGCATGGGGGTGGATTCAGACAAAAATAGGAGCAACCCAGAGGGAGCAGCAAATAGGAAGTGAGGGCAGCTTAAATCAGAATGAGATTAAGTGCAGCTTGAAAGCACAAACGCAGACCCTTATGGCTGGGAAGCCAGACTGGGTATGAAAGGATGAAGCAGGGAATAACTTGAGGCAGTGGCAAAAGAGATCTGAAAGAGCTCATTTTGCACAGTCTAGAGTTGAAGAGCTGAGGACAATGAATAAGTCAACTGGAAGCGGTACAGCCAAGGGAAGCCATTACCACATTACAGATTTTGGAAGCATGCTAGTGGAAGCAGCAGGAGGATTTGGGGAGGGTCTGGTGTAGGAACTAGGAAAAGCAGGAACCAGAGCAGCTTGGAGATCTTGGCCTGGACAGCAAGACTGCAATGTAATCAAAGAATGTGCAGCGGCTTACACATAAAAGCAGCAGAAAGGACAGACAAGCATCAGCAGTGCAATTCTTGGGAAAGGATGCAAGTCACTGGCCATAACTCCTCACCATTCTGAGAGCTAATATGGTATTGACGACGCTGCGTTGGACAGACGTGAGTCACCACCTCCGCACAGTATGAACACCATTTGCTGCTTTAGCCTGCTCTCCCTTGCTGCTCCACCAAGCTAATCCTTCACAGCAGGCAGACACTGCAGTTCCATACTAACAAGCTTTGGCCATGGAAACAAGCCAAGATAAACTCAGTCAAAAGCCAGGACTTTTGAACCCACAGAGGCAAGAATCCACAACCAAGCTCCAATTGCACCAGTAACCCCCTTAGGTATGAATGAGACAGGTCTCACTCTCTACCAGTGAGAGATACTCAAATAAACTGGATAGGATTCTGCTTTTTTCCCCAATTTGCCTTCTAGCACTCTGGCCACCTCCGTGAATCTGCTGTGTCTGCAGGACTCTCACTGGTTCTACACTGTGCATGGAGATCTGCCTGGCTCCTGGGCTGTGATGTTATATTTGCCTGATATTTCTGGGAGATTATGCTGCTCAGGCCAGGCTGTTCAGACAAAGAACATGCATCCCAAGTGAAAACACACAACCCTAAACAAAACTAGGATAACAACAAGGCATTCTGATGTATAAATGCAATGACTATAAATAAAGTACTTAACAAAAAGTCAGGAGAATGAATGTACTGAACAATCTCACAAACTGCTGAAATATTTAGGTAGTGAACACACACAAGGCTGTTGGAGACACAGACACACAGGCTAAGGGCACCTGTAAAGCATGAGGCAGGAGCCCTCTCAGCAATTAGATCTTTTTGATCTTTATACCACCCGGAAGAAGGAGACGGGAATAAGTGTCACATGACGTCTGAACTGGAACTCCAATAAACAGCAAGGGATCTCAGGTCCCTTCACAGCCAAGGAATTACTAACTAGATCAGAAGACACGCAGAGCACGAGATAAATTCTGTGCTATAGAACAAAGTGTAATGTAACACACTTCAGAAGAAGTGGGTACATCTGCCACTCCAGAGGACCAACAGGAGCAAGGGGTAATGGAGAGCTAACAATTTGCTGCAGCGCATCTTCAGATTGGTTTCTGTTCTAACCACTACATGTTATTGCCTTCCATTTGTCTTGCGATTGGAATACATTTGTTATTCAAGAGCAACAGCTTCAGAGTGATTATCTGGTGAAACAAACAGGAAGCAGCTAGGAATGAACAAACATCTTGCACTCAAAGTAACCACACTGGTAAAGAGGACCCAAAACAGACAATAAGGTCTCTACAAGGATATTTAATTTGATATTACTTTCTCTTCCCTCCTGCAGACTCTAAGAATGAAGGTTTCCGTTTAGCACTGAAATTTCATCCTCCTGTGAATGCAGCGAGTAACCCACCCTCTCTAAAGAAGCCTTCGAGGAGACCCATTTCAACCAGCTATCAGCCAGAGGATTACCACAAAGTATATCAGAAAACATTCTAGAGGAATGGCATTAGAGGCTTTGAACATCCTTATTTTTCACTTGGAAGAGAGAGAGCGAGACTGTGTGAAGAATCAGACATCCAAATAGCTTGTGTTCTTACTGCGCTGCTACTCAGGCAAAAGGTCCTTTAAAAAAGCCACTGCTTCAGCACGAGGGGGCTCATCAGAAAGCCAGGCCTTTCATTAAGAGCTTCTTTTCAGCTCTGCTGGGAATCAATGTATTTTACCGTAAACGCAAAGCACACTGTTAAATTTAGGTTGCTATAGAAACAGATTTAAATAACAGCAGCCTATGTCTCCTTACCTGTGAAGTCCTAGGCTGACTAGCGCTGTCAGACAGGACAGTGCTGGGATTGTTCCGGGGCTGGCCCTCCAGCCAGGAAATCTTTAGAGGATTATTTATCAGGCCAACTTCATTCTTCACAGCCATCTCCTAACAATGAAAATATTCTTCCATCACCATCTGAATTTCAGACCCCACTCCCTCACAGGTCACTAAAAAAATCACATGAGATTTTCATCTCAGCCTGGCATCAAGGCCAAGTAGGGCACAAACAATGAAGACTTCACAGATGCCCTACATGAAAAGCACCCTTTAAGGTCCATATCTGCATCAAGCATATAGAACATATCACTGCCAGTACTTTCGATAAACAGGTCACAGACAATTCTGTTGGTTTTTTTTTTTAATTATTTGGACTCATGAGGGAACTAACAGGTGACAAGAAAGAGACGCTTGTGCAGTGTAAGTTTAAGTTGATGGAACTACTAAAATTAAGGGTAACTGATGATTTCTGTTTCCACAGCCACGTGAATTATTATTACTCATAGTGAGTCAAGACATTTTGATTTCTTTTAAACTGCAAATGCCTGATATAACCTCTAAAACTCATTAAGCCCATCTCCACAATGGGTAATTCACCTTCAGTGAGAGCTGATTAAATGGTTCAGTGCCTGCTTTTTAAAGCAGTGTCTCTTTCCTCAGCCTTTTATATGCACAGCCTGTTTGTTTATGTGCATGATCTGCTCTGGGTTTATGCCTCCAGCTTTGCCACTCCCTTCGTGCATCTGTAACTTTAGACTCTCATGACCCTTCTCCACTGTCTTAATGACAAGGCAGCGTCTCTAGGCCATCAGTCTGCTAACCCTTCCCTTCCGCAACACCCCTTCTTGCCCACTCTCCACTACACGCATCTGGGGTCTCTGCCAGACTTACAGCAGCTTTAACTGTAGCAAATTCCACGACTGCACTCCCAGTCTTCCTACTTGAGATCACCAAATTGAGCACATCGCCATACTGTTAAGACAAAGAAAGAAAGAACAGTTGCTTACAGACCCAGAAGAGAGGTCGAGTTCATCTATGGAACGAACGCAAAGAGAAAACGTGTTTTCACAGACATGAGGCTTGAGCCGTCACCCTTTCTGTCTTGCATGATGCTTCCACTGATCCCAACCTGTCATATTTTCTGTTCCTCCAGGAAGTAATTCTAGGGAGGCATGGAACTACACACTTTGCTTCCAGCAAGCCCCAGTGCAAAAGGGTGGCTCAGCTCAGAGTCAGAGCTACAGGAGATACTTGCATGGAGGGAAAATAAAGACTACATGCTGGGATTAATCAGATCAAAGGCTTGTCTATTCCTGTCTCTGAACTTCCCAGAGCAGCTAAAGTATAGTGCTTTAAGTGAAGGCAAAAGTGCACCGTAACCACACAGCCAGTCTAACTTTTACACAGGGCGTGAACCATTCAGTGGGAAGAGTCTGCAGTTGCTCTGTTTCAGCAGGAGTCCCTGCTGGGAATGAGACAGAGGTGCTAGCTGCGGAACAGTTCACAGCTAATGGCTCATGCTGCTGATGTCCCAAAATGGCATGAGTGAGAAAGCTGGACAAGAGAAAAAAAAAAAAAAATGAGCCACTCTGGTTTATACGTAGCTTCCCAAAATTTACTATCCTTTCTTATACGACTGAGAGCAGGGGAAGATGAAGTAGTAGGAAAGTGTCAGACAAGACCTTTTGTAGGATCCGCAACAGAACGTCTTTTGAGTATCCCCCTCTCATCTCATCTTCTTTACTGCATTTCCACTTTAGCTGGGAAATAAATACAACAAGTTAATTTTGTCCATTTGAACACATGTTGCCACATTCAATGCAGCTCCTGCCACCTGCACAATAACCGAGTTTGCTATTTACAGATACACTCCCAGAATTGCCAAGACGGCGTTTTCAACATCAGAATGTGCAAAGGGAACAAATTATTTGGGGAACAGGGAGAAACACTGCTCACTGAAATAAAAGAAGATAATACTTGAAAGCATACTAATTGCTATTTCAAGATGATAAGCAGATGTTTCCCCATGCCTAAAGCAGAGACAAGTCAATTTCAGGCTCAGAAATCTAGATCAGACAGTAGAGAAAAGGCTGAGAGAGGAAGGGTATTTTTAAAGGCAGTGACAGGAGCTGTTTGCATGCACAATACACATTAGATAGAGGAACTTCACCTCCACTGTACAAAGGGACATGCCAGTTCAGCAGAGTTGAAATGTCCCTTCTGTTTTCCAAAGCTGCATAACGTTCCATCAGTTTTCACCAAAACCCAGCTTTATGAGGATGTCTTACTTTGAGTTTGGGAGTTATTTTGCCTTCTGCTCCATTTCTTTCTTGCTTGCCTAAAGAGGGGAAAAGAAAAAAAAAGATGGAAAGGACATGCATGAAAAATCCTCAGCTAAAGAGCATTTAGCACAAAATTTGCCCTGAGAATGTACATACGGCAACAGCAACCACTTCTGGATTTCCACTAGACTATTTCAGCCCCCGAAGTCTTGTGCAACACCATCAGCAGGAACTGTAGTACAGACCGAATATTGGATGTCAGCATTTTTCCCTTCTATGAAACTTGCCATGATCAAGGCTAGAAACAGCTAAGTAAAAATACAACCAGGAGACCTGCTAGATTCCGTGACATTTTTCCCCGCAAGAGGGTTGTGCTGGTGGGAACAGTGTGGAAAAATTAAGGGTAGACAGAAAAAAAGGATTGCATAGCCTAAGAATTTAATTCGGCCCTGCAACTAAATGCTTTATAATGATGTGCTCTCGTTGCAAGGATCTCAAACTGTTTTGCACTAAGCAAATGCTCAACATCCTCCCCAATTCCTGGTGAAATTAAGAAAGGTTAGGGTGGGCTGCATACAGTTGCACAGGAAAACTCTGGTGACCCCAAAAAGAGTTTTGGCATCTGGACCTCTGGAGTGGTTTTGTTTTGTTTTTGTTTTAAACTCATTAGATCAATATTTTTCCTGTGAGAAAGGAACAGATCTTATGCTATAGCCTCTGCCAGAACAAAAGGGGTAGGAAGCAAGAGACAGTAAATCTTTCCATTGAACTGAAAACGTGAACAGCTCTCTAATTAGTTCTGAAAAGAAGAACAGAACTTTCTGAAACATAAAACTGTATTTTAAGCCCACACAGACACAGAATATTAAAAAAGGGTGGATGGGATTGAGGTTCAGGATTCCAAAGGATGAGGTTCTGGGATGCTGGAAAAACCTCATTCCCTCCTGTATGAAGGAGACTACACCAACTGAACAGCCCACGAGAATCAGAGGGAGATGATTTCAAATATAACTACCTATTGCTGTATGGCAGCACAGAATGCAGATGTTTTCCAGTTCACTATGTTGCTCATTTCCTGACAGATTTGCTGCTGGTCTTTGTACAAACCTGGGATGAAGACTGTGTATGCCCAAGGAACATGAGAGAATCAAGTTTCAGAAAGTAAAGCTTCACCAACTATAAACTAAAAAAAAAAATAAAAATCTTTATTTTCCACACTGAGTCTCTTTTGGGTGATACGTACTGAGACCTTTCAAGGGGATACAGCAGTAGTAACCCAATGTCAACCATTACTTTTTGCAGACTTGAATCATTCCCTATTTTGAGTCTGCAACACTCACTGCTTTAATTGTGACAGATGAGCATGACTTTAGGCTCCCTCCAGCACAACTGTGGGGCTCTGCATCAGACCATCCAGATTCAATGCGGTAGAATATTTATTGAAAAGGAGCAGCAACAATGTGTTAAAGAGCAGCATGCCTCATATAAGAAAGCAATCCCACAGAATACTAGTCTTCTGACTTATCCCTGAAAAAGGTACTGAGTAGAATCCTATATATGGCAACGTGACCAAGTCAGAAGGATGCATCTCTATGCGAGCTCTGCCTGCAGAAGAGCTAGAGTCCCACAGGCAGGTAGTTTGGCTGAGGGCTCCATCTCATCTGTCCTCACCTTGGATGAGCTGCTCTCTTTCAAGTCGGATCTGTTCTTGAATGAGTCTCTGCTGCTCCTCAAGCTGACGGGAGCCTTCTTCACGCAGGCGTATTATCTACAGCAGAGGTAAGACAGCACAGACACCTGAGGGCACAGTTCCATGGCTGGTTCATGCCAGCTAAAGACTGCCAAGGAAAGCTTTTGTCTCATACCCATCTCCTGGGACAACTGTCCTGCTAGTTCCCCTGTAACAGCTCCAGTGCTCATAAAATTGGACCTGTCATGTTCCTAGTGACAGTCCCTATCAGCCAGCATATATGTTGTTATTGTCTGCTATGCAAAAGGAAAAGGGCAGACAAAAAATAAAATTTGCCAAACTGCTACTACATGCCTCTCTTTCCTAGAGCCCATTAATGCAAAAGGCTGAAGGACTGGTATGCATAATTTGCTGCATCTCATCATGTGATTTTCATTATGATTGTAAGACTTTCAGCAATTCTTTTCAAAAGAAGCAGAGAAATTAAGAATTTATCATTACTTCCTGTTCTAACGATCTTGTTATCCTGATGTCCTCCTCTTCACTCTCACGGGTCTGGGCTTCTCGTTCTCTGGCTTCAAGATCTGCAGAGAGAGAATTAAAATGAAAACAACCCAAAGAGAATTTTCACAGGTGGATGGAAAGATCACAAACCTGGCTACACCTACATTAATTTCAAAGTAGAGTCTTGATAGCTCTGCCATGTCTCTCCTCTGCCCAGGCACACCAATGTGTCAGCAGTCTTAACAGTCATCAAAACCCCTAACTCCTCCCCAGAGCAGGACCATCCCCGACTATGACAGTGGAGGAGATTTCAGATGGCTACTGTATTGTACTGGGCATAAAGAAACCACAGCCATCACAAATGCACAGCAGATTGATCAGTGGTGAATTCCAGTGGTAGAATAAATGCGAACACCCAGCTAAGGAAGACTTCAAACCAAGAGAAAACAAAGTTTTCATTTTATTACCAAGCTTTACTTTCTTTCGCTTCTCATCAAGTTTTTGTGTCCTTTCTGCTGCTTGCTTCTTGGCCTTTCTCACCTTGTCATACGCCGCCTGTCAAAGAACCAACACAACAGTGTGAAACTATATAAAGCAGAAGAGATAAAATAGAAAACTGAATAAAGGCGAGATCAGAAATCTAAACACTGTAAGCAGAGGTGAAGCATTTTCTGCTTCTTGCTTGCATTCCTCCTAAAAGTGTTGGAAGTTAACATAAACATCCTGAAAACATGAGAAGAGGCCCAAGGATGTCCAGATGGAGCCTGAAAGGGTGAGGAAGTCCAGGAATAACTGCAATGTGTACTGCAGAGAAAGTGTGACCCATCTTCCCACAGAGGTGGGAAGAGTATTTCAGTTTCCTGAACATGCCAGAAGTAGCTTATGGGGCACTGATAACAGATCGGGTTTGGTTTAGAGCGAAGTTTTACAATTAAAAGGGTCTACTTTATATGAAAGATTTATTCACAAGACAGATGTTTGACTTACATGAACATATTAGATTAAAGAACATCAGAACTCTTCAGCAGCAATAACATATCAACATTCGTTTAGCACTACAGAGACTTAAGAACTGGGGTAAACTGGCAATTTCACTGGAACTTGTTTAAACCAGTTGAAAATTTGTTCATCAACCTACACAGAACCTTTCTGTACTAGGTAAAGCATAGACCAGCACAAATACTGAAATATTACTTGTAGAATAGTTGTACGGGAAAGCACTGCTCTTGTGTATAAACTAGAAAAGCTGGTAGTTTTCCTTCCTGCAAGGGAAGGGTTTGCTAAACACTTTTGCTTTTTTAAAATGCAGAAGCCAAAACGTTTTTGGTTACCAAAAGCTTAATTGCCCCTTGGAGGGGAGATTACAAGCTTTGCCAATGTTTGAAAAGAGGGGAGTTATTTCATGTTTTTAAATCTTGCCATCTGAAATTTTAACATGCCTTCTCTCCTGAGTATGTCTGGATAGGGTTACTTGCTCATTTTTATTTTGTTTTTATTCTTTCCCTTGACATGTCCAGATTACTTTCAGGCCTTAAGCAGAAGGCACTCAACCACTTCCTCACAGAAGAACAGAGTCCAAGCTGTATCTGGCAGCCTGCAAAGGTCTTGCAGCAAAAGGATAGAGATCGTGGCTATGATTCAGCTTTTCCATTTACAAGTCTCTTGTGCCCCATGGAAAGAAAGGCTTTGAGCCTCAGCAATCACAGTTAGATATTATTTATTTGTCAGGCCTTGACTTCAAGGGAACTGCAAATGCACTGTTGTCATGGGAATTTAATGCGTCCCTGAATCAGTGGTGGTTACCATTTATTTTTTGAAATGGTATACGCCCCAATCTAACACATCATTAAAGACAGTATCTACCCTTGCAGCAAATGGACAGAGCTACTCTCAGCACACCAAATCAGAAAGAGAACGTTTGTCCAAATTCTTATCTGGCACCTACTATTAGATCTCACAGAGAACTACAGGGAATAACAGACGAGACTTGCGTTCATGAAGTCACAATCAGAGAAGAGAGCAGGACAGACAGGAAGAAAGTTTTCAATACTTCTCCAGCATGCCTGCAGAGGGTAACACCACAATTCCAACATCGCCAAGGGATGCGCATCCTTACCCTTGCTGCTGCATCTGTTAGCACGGCTAAGGCCTGAGACAGTTGGTGGAAGACTTCCGCTGGGAATTAGAAGAAAAAAGGGTAAGATGCAGAAAACCATGCTAGTGGCCTGGAGATGAACCAGAAAAGACAATCCCTTATGGAAGAGACCTGCAGAACATCAGAAAGAAGAATAACCTTTCCAAAGCATTTGTAAGTCAATCTATAGCCAGGATCACCTCAACAAAAAGGACAACATTTGTTACATAAACTTTAGTGTAAATTAAGAAACAAAAACTGGGACCATTTCATTTTAACAGAAATCTTGAAAACATGAATTCAACAGAACCCATCTACAGAAATGTATTACTCAACCTGCAGTCAGTTTGAAATACACTGTTACAAACAAATTCTCCCTTTCATATCAATAGCTTTTCAGCCCACGATTCAAACTTTGCATTTTTACATCCATGTTTCCGACACTCTTCCTGGAATGTTATGCACATAAGCCCAAGGCCTCCACACACACTTCAAATCTTCTGCAGATATCAAAGCCCTCAGCTTTCCTCTCATTGTTGCTAAGATAATTTTTTTTCAGGTGGAAGAATTTTCTGTGTACTACGGTTACAAATTTTCAATCTGTAAGACTGTAGCCTATCAAATTGGAAAATGCAAGATACAGAACAATGTTTATTTCGAGGTGTCTTGATGAACAGCATCCTTCTAGCTACCACTGCTGTTCACAGCTACCTGTAGTTACAAAACTTAAACGGATGAGCTGCAGAAGCCAGACCTGGCTAACAGTTTAGGTATACTCAGTTCCACAGAGTCAGGGCCTTGTCTCTAACAGACAAGAATGGGCCTTGCCCATAGATAATATAATTTATAAGCTTGCTATTGAAGTTTCGACTGTGAGAGGTATGAATTAAAATAGTGACCAGCCAGTAAACACTGGGGACAGCATGGCCAAAGGCCTGGGATTCAAGTACCATGCGGGAAGATTTTGAGAGGTGCAAATATAATTTCAGCACTGACTTAACGCTGATGTTTCTAAAACCAGTATGTATGCATTCAACCTTAAAAAACAGAGTGCTTTAATAGTGACAAGAATAACTCTTAGTCCTGCATACGTATACTTCACACGACGTATACCCAACCATTCCCTAAATTACGTGCAAAGACAGACTGAAGTTAAGCAGAGCCACTTCCAGGAGTCTGCACGTGTGAAAACAAACATGAAGAGTTGTTTGTGTCTGCACAGCTCCATCTTACCTGCTCTGGGATTGTCCGGGTTCTTATCTGGGTGACAAGTCAGGGCCTTCTGCCTGTACGCTTTCTTAACCTGCCAAAGCCAGAACTGAGATTTACTGGTTGGTGCTGTTTAGTCTCTGTTGAGAAAAGCAACTCAGGAAAAGCAAACAAAAAAACAACCAACACTGCAGAAACAAAATATTACTATTCAGAAGGTTTCTTTTGTTGCTGGTTTTGCTTAACTTAGAACACATCTCCCTATCATAAGTAGAAGGCTGTGGTTGAACCAGCATTCATTTGCATGCCTAGATGTGCTCCAGGCCTGACAGCATATAAAGACCATTTCTGGAGTGCTGATAACTCCATTAGTCCCTCATATTGAAAGGTAAAGCAGCCTACTGTAATAGCAAGAGACCTCTGAAAAGCTCAGTTTTCAACCTCAATGCAATGACTTGTCCTTTTTAATCACATGGTACTGCAAGGATAACCATTTGAGCCAGGACACTTAGTAGGCAGGCAGCCGTATTTTGAAGGAGTTGAAGCTTCTCAAAGCCAGAAGTTTTACTTCTAGGTGCATCGTATTACAGCAGTCAAACCTCACGATCATCAAAGCCAAGTCTGGTTCACAAAGGCAGTTTTCTAGCCAGAGGGTACTGTGCTCTTTGCAGCTGTAACTTTGGGACAGAGAAAGTACCGTTTACTGTGCAACAACTGAGTTCGGCAAAGTAAAGAATTTTTGACCAAAGACTGTCATATCTCTTCTACACTTCAAAGAAAGGCTGACAACTTTCTGAGCTAAGTAACTTTTAACAATCCGAGTTCCCTTTGCCAGGCGCTCATCTGCATGCAAGAAAGGAAAGGAAGAAAAGCGGCTCTATTCCACGGCCAAGCCGTTCTCTGCTTAAATCGGTGTAATAAGTGGGGGCCCAGCTCCACCTGGCGGACAAAGCTTTTGGAGGGGAAATGTGCAGCTAAAGCCCTACAGGCTAATCCCATCCTCTGCCTAAACCAGACTCCAGCTAAGAGAGAGGCAAGTCTCCCCACCACGCATCAGTCACAACTATTACAATAGCTGTTTGTTCTATGTGGCAAGTTCAGATAAGGCTTCTCTAAAGAGTGAGGTTAAATTACTTTAACAGTCTCATTCTCCTTTGTTCATCTCTTTTGGCCATGCCACTCTGCATACAAAGATTCTGTGAGTTGCTGCAAGTATTTTACATCAAGGATTAGCAGTCGAAATTACACTTGTCAGCTTCTAAGTTGCACCATAACATCCAATTTGTAATTTTCCCGTCCTTTTCCCCCAGTGACTAGCTCAGCAGTGAAGATGAGGTCACCTGAAGTCTTTCAACTCATTCAATCCCGTGTGTCACATCTGCCTCGTTCCCTGCTCTGTGCTGCACACACAAGGAATTTCCAGGCAGCCTCAGACACAATTGCTGGTTAGGCCCAGACTGTAGCTTCCAAGTTTTACTCTGTTGTACTGCTACAGCTCTTTATTGCTAAAGGGCGGGGGGG
>VYXH01008708.1:271656-282461 GCA_013397275.1 Burhinus bistriatus | reverse complement strand
CAGCTGCCCAGGGAAGTGGTGGAATCGCCATCCCTGGAGGTATTGAAAAGCCGGGCAGACGTGGTGCTGAGGGACATGGTTTAGTGGTGGACTTGGCATTGTCAGGTTTATGGCTGGACTCGATGAACTCAAGGGTCTTTTCCAACCTAAATGATTCCACGGCAGCCGGGCAGTGTGTGCCATAGGGCGTTTGCCCTCGACCTCTCTGCAGGCAGCACCAGCAGTGGGCACCGACGAGCAGCCTCGTCTCACCAGCCTGGGGCAGCAGACCCCCTGGCCCACAGCCCTCCTGTTGGGGTACCGCTGACCCTCTGCACATGGGGGGCTCCGCAGCTCATCTGGCTTTGCCTGAAGTTCCCCCGTGGAGCTGTGGGGCCAGCAGGGTCTGATGTGCCAACATGGGGATAGGTAGCGTGCGGTGATGGTGCACTGGGCATCCCACGGCCATGGGTCTGGGGGCGCTGAGCAGAGCAGGACCACGCCGGACACCATGGCAGCATGTCTGCGGAACATGGATCGTGTGTGTGGCTGCACCAGTCTGTTACAGGTGGGGCCTTTGCACGTGACCAAGAGCCACACGTACAGTCCAAGAGAGCACAAAACCAGGACTGATCTGGAGTAATGAGTTGAGCTGGAGGAAGGGCTTTGTGGAGGAGTCTGCCTCACGCTCCCCTCCACACACAGAAAGCTGCGAGACCTTGAGGCCCCGAGCATGAACAGCACCATTGGAGAACCTCAACCTGCCCTCTCGTCCTTGCCTGTCCTTTGCTGTTGCGCCCCGTTTTCCCCAGGCTGCTCCACTCCTGCGGTCATACCAGGGCTGCGGTCCCTTGTCAGCACTCTCCAGTGATAGGACAAGAGACACAAAGTGAAGTACAGCAATGGCTAGCTGATGATTATAGAAAACTTGTTTATTTGGAACAAGGTCAAGCGCTGCAAGAAGTTGCCCAGAGGGGTTCTGGACGCTCCATCCTTCAGGATCATCAAAGCCTGCCTGCTGGGATGCTGCCCCTGCTCGAGGAGCGGGCTTGGACTAGATGATCTCCAGGTGTCCCTTCCCACCTCCTTGAGTCCGTGAAGTGACTGTGAGCACGCATGGCTCTCGCTGACGTTTGGGTGGCTAAAAGTTGATCTCTTGGCTCCCTTTTAAGTCAGTGAGCAGAAACAAGTGACTTTGCAGAGTCTTGTTCCACATTGGTAAAAGGAACGTCCCTCTAACCTTCCCCAGGGGACCTCAGCTCCTCAGGGACTACAGAAAGCACATAAACAGCTACCTAAGACTTGGACAAGTCACCTTCGTAGAGACACAGAATGCCTTAGGGTAATTCTACCCCAGTGACCATTTCAGTTGTGTCATAATTGCACAAAAAACCTGAGACAAAACCCCTTCCAACCTAATAATTCATTGAGAAAAACCCTGAAACGGATAACCTGTAGCTCATAAATTAGAAGGCAATTAAAATTCCTCCTAAAAACAAGCCCACACAATTTCAAACTCAATTTCAAGCAGCTGGACCTCCACATTACAACTGTCACCCTCTTAACAGAAAGGAGGAACTCTGCTCAGCTGGGCAGTATCTGAATCCAGTGCCAAGGAACGGAGAGAATATGAGCAGCTCGGTCGTCCTTTGTCCATGAGCTAATCCAACTCAAGAGGCAACAGGGACTGTGTCCCTGGTGTCACACTGGTGCTGTGATAAAACCTTCCCATCACCAGAAAACCAGCTTCTGTATGAGATGGTCCTCACACCCTCACAGGTAGGTCTGATTTTGGGGTGGCTATAAACAGTGAAGAATGAATATCAGCGTTTGACTGGGGTATTGCTTCAGTCTTCAGTGACCAGTTCCTTCAGATAGTGGCAAAAATATTACTTATTGCTAATTCTTAATACCATTGAGGTCCTTTTCAATGAAAAAGCTTAATACATTTTGCAAAGTGTGGATGAAGTTTCCATAATATTTCTTTTTAAATGACTGGCTGAGGTCACGCTGCAGATGGAAATGGGGGTAGGTGAGGACCATGTACTTTTCTCGACTCTGGAATCCCTTTTTTCATCTATTTCCTCCAGCCAAGACTCCAACAGAGAAAGTCTTTCATTCACTAACAGCTGCTAATAATTATTTCTGATCTTGTTCTTGTTCTTACTATGGCTCCTAATCTCTCTCCTATCTCACCAAATATCCTGGAAACCATTAGACCAGACATCACATGAAAAAATATCAGCCAAGAGCTTTGGCTCCACAGACTCCGCTATAGGGATGGTACATGACAGGATGATGATAATACCTTGATCAAGCACTAACAAACCCTTTATCCTCCCTCCTCCTGCCACTGGTGGCAGATAGCATCATCTCAGTCAAACCCAATGGCTCCAAGGAACTGCACAGCACCCATCACCTTCATTCTCGCTGGACTGACAGACAATCCAAAGCTGTAAATCCCGTTCTTTGTGGTGTTTTTAGCCATGTACCTCACCACTTTGCTAACGAATCTGGGCATGATTGAATTAATCCAGATCGATCTTTGGCTTCATGCCCCTATGTATTTTTTTCTCCAAAATTTGGCTTTTGTGGATGCCATTTATTCCACAGTCATCACTCCTAGAATGTTAATGACATTTTTGGTAGAAGTGAAAGCAATTTCATATGCAGCTTGCATTATACAATATTTTAGCTTCATTTTGTTGATAATCTCAGAGTGCTTGCTGATGGCTGTGATGGCATACAACCGGTATGTGGCCATCTGTAAGCCTCTGCTTTATACTGTCATCATGTCCAAGACGACCTGCTGGAGCCTGGTGAAAGGTTCATACTTATGGGGGTTCCTGAACTCTGTGATAAAAACCAGTGTTCTTCCAATGTGGTAAACCATTTCTTTTGTGACATCAGCCCACTCTTCCAGATTTCTTCTTCTGGTACTGCTGTCAATGAGCTGCTCGTTTTCACTTTCGGCAGCTTGGTTGAGATGAGCAGCAGCATCATCCCCACCTTCATCTTGTATATTTTAATCGTTCAAACTGTGCTGAGGATCCACTCCAAGGAAAGAAAATTCAAAGCCATCTCCACTTGTGCCTCGCACCTGATGACTGTCACCTTGTTCCATGGAAAAATAGCCTTCAGGTATTTCCGACCAGCCACCAGCTACTCACTGGACACAGACAAAGTAGCCTCCTTGTTCTACACGGTGGCGATCCCTGTGCTGAACCCCCTCGTTTACAGCTGGAGGAACAAGGAGGTAAAGGACGCCCTATGGAGAGTCACAGCCACCAAGGTTTTGCTTCACTGACCCTTCGGTTGTCCACAGAGGTCCCAGGCTGGATCTTAGAGGACGATCCACAAAGAAGTCTAAATTAGAAAGCAACTTAAGAACATGTTTAGTTTTAAATTTCCATTGCCTATGCATATTAAATATGTTTCATGTGTATTTAAGCACTATTTTGAAGAGAATATTTCTTGACCTGAAGTTTATTGCACATGGAACAACATTCATTTTCCTGAAACTATGCCAAAATATAGGGGCAATTTCAGCGTATGGCAGAACAGAGTTTTTAAAATGTTACCAAGATTTAAATGATGCCTAAAAATAGCAGAGAATACAGAAAAGTTATGCTGCAATCGGGGATAAGCAATAAAAAGAAACAACTATATTACAAGAGAAATAAGAGATATGCTTTGTGTTCTTTATTTTTAATAAGATGCCTGGGCATTTATTTCTCAGACGAAAATATCGTGAGTGGATCAATTGCAATTGTGTTTGTAGAAAAGTAAACACAAAGAGTGAAGGAGCTGCCGTTTCAGTTGTGTGTTTGTGCCTATAGCATTAGCAGAGCTGCTTTTTTCATTTGCTTGGTTCAGCTTGGGGGCTTTATGTAATTAACTTGGTATTTGTTCCCATACAGTAAATGCAGTAAAAAAGGGAAAGTGGCACAATTCAGTTATCCCTTTCCCCAGAAAAGCCATGCTTGTCACCAGATCTCAGGCCGAGGTACGTACACATGCAATATTTTTACAAATCAAGGTAGAATTGGGAAATGGTGTTTGCCACCTTGCCCATGAAGATCTTAGACTCGCAAGGACTTGCAGTGCTGAAACCGCATCCTGAGGACAACAAGCTACTGGAACAAAGGCTTTTACAGACTATTGCATATATTTCCAACGATACAGACTACTAGGGATGGTGAAAGATACCTCAGAGGCCAACTTTTAGCGAATCAAGTGCTTTAACTGGAAAGAATAAAAGCAGACAGGTGACGAACAAACATTTGCCTAACTTAGTGAAAAAAAACCCAACATCTTGAGCAGCATGCTAACCACCCTGCAAAAGCAGTCTCATTTGGGCTGACTCTCCCACACAAGGCTCCAGAGTCAGTTCAAATCTTTTTCTCTTGCAGAAGCATGAAATAATAGCCTAAGTCTGTTCCTTCTAAAGAGAAGAATGGACGCCCTAAGCCATATATAAGCCAGAGTTTTCCAGCCAGAAGAACTTAATTCTAAGTCCTTTATTAAAGTTTTGGAATCAGAAGATATTTCTTGTCGGAGCTTTTCCACATCCCTGTGTTTGCTTTGTCCATCCACTTATCCTCAAACGAGACTAATGACACATCCCTATGTACGACTGCCTTGAAGATCAACCAGGCGTGTTAGCTATCATGAAATGAGTGTTCCTCAACATCACATCATGCTTGCCTTCAGACATGTTTCGAGGCATTCTTTTTATTTTAAAACTTCAAATTGTCTGTATCTTTAGACAGGCAGAAGAGTCTGTGCTCACCTCTCTGGTAGTGCACCAGGTAAGAATTTTCTCCTACTCCAAAGTTTCCTACTTTGTCCAAAGTAAGTAAGCCTTGGTGGAGAGCCTCTTATCAGTGAGCCCACTTTCCTATTTAATTCAACACAAGTCAAATCTGTCTCTGCCCTTCATGTACCCCTAGTGTGAAGAGAATTATTGACATTAAGATCTTAAATAAATTTGTCTCAGCATAGCCCCACAAATAAGAGGTAAGTACATCCCCCTAAAACCCAGCTTATCTGTCAAGAGAGATGAAAAACAGAGACCTCTGCTTGAGACACAGAGCAAAGCAAGAAAAGGAGAATTTGTGCACATGGATGTCATATTAATTCCTCTCTGCTATAACGCCATGGCACTTGCAATGCCAGAACATCAGGGTGGGATGCCTGCTCAGGGGACAGTCAGGCCCTTCGGTGCGACTCAGCTCACAGAATAAGCACACCTCGGGTTGGCCATGTCGGTGTCTGGATGTGACCAAGACATGCAGGATCTCATACTTGCCGCAGCCTAACTGGTACAATGGCTGCAGCCTACCCAGCCATTCAGCTGAGGGCAGCACAAACGAGCTCTGTTGCTCGGCAGGCGCTGCGTGGAGCAGCTCCAGCCTGTGGAAGGAGATTCTTCAGTCACTTGACAACAAAGTGATGGAACCAGTCGTAAACATAATTTGCTTTTCTCATGGGGCAATTTAACTGAGAGCAATTACTCTACACTGAACGCATGTTTTAAAATAGTAATATTCATTAGTACTGGCCAGTTGTTCCAGGTATCTGGAAAGACAAAAACATAAATGCGGGTATGAGTTCATTTCCATCTCACTACTATTTTCATCTCAGAGAGAGGGATTTTCTGAAGGCACGATGTGACTGCTTCCCTTCTTCCAGCAGGAAGGTTTTACAGCAGTAAGCTTAAATTACAGATGGAATGACAACATTTGGAGTTTGCTGATATTCCATGTCTTGAACTGGACTGAAGAGACGCAAGAGGTGCTGTAAGTCTTTGGGAAATCAAAATAAGCATCAAATTTCAACTCTGTCAGTCATTTCTCTCTCCCTCACTCTCTGCCTCTCAAAACCGCTTTCCTCCTGCGCAGGCTGAGTCTTGCCACAGAAAAATGACACCAAATTCTTCTAATATCAGCCTACTTCTGTCCAATAAACTTGTTTTCTCTAACACAGACACAGAACCAGTCTGAGAATGAAACTAAACAGGTAAAAGAAAACGCAATTATTTTCTGTGTTTTTTAATGACATTATGGCAGTGTTGGTTTCTAATGTGAAATAAATTTATTTTATAGGACATTTGGTTTGAAGGAAAGCATATGGAAGGTTAATCTTCTCTTGGAACCTTTAATGAGAGGATCAGAATGGTAAGCCTTAGGAAATTATAAAACCTTTAACTGTCTTTATTCTGTTTTTACTGTATAAAACTAGTAACATGGCAGATATTTTAATCACATAATGGATCACATGAAAGGATGCATAGGTTCTCAGAACTGACCTTTTCAATATCCCAGTCATGAAAATGCACAGATACAGGGGGAATAATTACACCATGACTCCTTTAACATAAACACTGGTTCTTTTCATATGCGCAAATCAAACATATAAGATACACTTCTTATTCCTAATAATGCTAGTTACAGCTGTCTAGATTGTGTCGTAAATACTGCTGTGAAATTATTTTTCCCAGCCATGAATCAAGCTCAATGGATAGAAGAGACTGATAGAAGGGCAAAATATGTGGAATAACTGGTTGTTGCTTTAGATGGGAAAGCCAGAACTGGAGTGGCTGAGTGGCACAGGGACTGGCCTGAGGGACAGTCCCTCCCATGTACTGATATATGTTTCTATTCCAGCAGGCAGCAATTAAATGAAAATGATGGCCCAAGACAATCATACCACTGTGACTAGCTTCATTTTCACAGGATTAACTGATAGACCAGACCTGCAGCTTCCACTGTTTGTTGTCTTTTCACTGATTTATGGGACGACATTGCTGGGCAATCTAGGAATGATACTGCTCATCAGGTTTGACCCACAACTGCACACCCCTATGTACTTTCTCCTCAGCAACTTGTCCTTCTTAGATGTCTGCTATTCTTCCACCGTTACTCCCAACATGCTGCTCAACTTTTTAACAGCGTCAAAGGGAGTTTCGTATCGTGGATGCCTTATACAGTATGGCTTCTTCGCACTTTTTGCCACCACTGAGATGTTTCTCCTAGCTGCAATGGCATATGACCGCTATGTGGCCATTTGTAACCCACTGCTGTACACTGTCGTCATGACCAAAAAGGTCTGCGTACTGTTAATAGCGGGATCCTATCTGGGGGGAGTCATAAATTCTCTGGTACACACCTATGGCTTGCTGAGGTTGTCCTTTTGCAGCTCAAATGTCATCAATCACTTTTTCTGTGATCTCCTCCCTCTTCTAAAACTCTCTTGCAGTGACACTCATCTCAACAAGCTCCTCATTTCCATACTTGGCACTCTAATTGAGGCAACCACTTTTACAATTGTCATAATTTCTTACTTTTTCATCGTTGCCATGGTGCTGAGGATTCACTCCACCAAGGGCAGGCAAAAAACGTTCTCCACCTGTGCCTCCCACCTTACAGCTGTTTTCACATTTCATGGCACAATCCTGTTCATGTATTTCCGACCCAGCTCCAGCTGCTCGCTGAGCACTGATAAAACCATTTCTGTGTTCTACACAGTGGTCATTCCTCTGCTCAACCCCTTGATCTACAGCTTGAGAAACAATGACGTGAAATGTGCTGCAAGGAAGCTGTTGAAGAGGAAGCTCTTTCCATGTTGAAAGCCTTCCAGAATGGCATGTGGGGTAACTCCATAAAATCTCCATTCTCTTGTCTATGCATTATCAGATTCTCATTCTTTCACATATGTTTAGTAAAGACACGTCATCAAGATTGCTAGTTGAAGGATGTCCAATAGGGAAATACATAGCTTTAGTCCTGCCACTAAAGCCTTATTTCAGCAAATTCCTGGTCAGTGTGACACACTGGATCTTCATCACAGAGGTCTTAAGCCACCTACCAGTTCTTTGAAGTCTTTGGACACCAAATGTGGGATTAATCTGCCTAATTTAAATATTTCCATTTGGATATCTAGCTCAAACATACTCATTTTTTGTAACCAATGAAGAGACAAAGACACACCAAAATTTGAGTAGTCTTCCCAAGAAAGGTGTCTAAGATATGTCAGATGTACTTCTCTCTGAAGTTGCCTATTTTCTCTGTGGACTGTAAGCCTGGGGTTTCCAGCACATATCCATGAGGTCTCCTGCAGACACCTGACAGTGACTCCCCCCTTCCATTCCCCACCACTGGAACCTTACACATTAAAGGACATTTCCATGATTGAAGTTTCCTAGAAACATTTCCTCTTTCTTCTCTAACACTGCATCCAGTGATTGCATGCATGACCAAGTAGAACAAAGAGAGGTTGCTTCTGAAGATTGTTGAAAAGAGGTTGAGAAAAAATAGAAATATAATTACTGAAATGCTTTTATATGCAATTCCAATTATTTTTTTCTTTCATTGATGTGGTTCTTCATGTTATATCTTGCTCTTTATGAGACACAGGACACACTATGTGCAAATATTATGTCAGCCTTTAGTACTATCCTTTTTCTTGGTCTTATATAGAATTATTTTTTTCCAATGAGATTGTTTCTTGGGACTTGTGAATCTTGATGGTACAGACTTCTGCTCTAGATCTCAGTAAAGGCCCTCTTCAAAAACCTATTTACAACTTCTTTACTGTGCCTCTGGCTCTTAGTGTTGAAAGAAACAATGAGATCTTACTTGAATGAGAGAAACATAATGTTCAACTTTTCCTCCTGCAATCTGAGCAAGAGCCTGATCCTATTCTGATGTTTTATTTCACACTCGCTCTTTATCTCTTTTTTTCCTATGGTCAACTGTAGGTCCCTAACTCAGGCGTACACATGTACATGGCAAATGTGAGCAGTTAGGTCACTTTCTAGATAACAAACCATCATCAAAATATGCTAAGGGTCCTATTCATTATTTCCCAAAAAAGGACACCTTTTCTGTTACATTGTCATCCAACAAAACAGGGGCTTTCATTTTTTTTTCTTTATTTTAGAAGCATATGTAATCAACCAAATACAATATTCACCTTCAATCCTAATGGATTCTTCATCAGTTAAAGACCTGACTTTAGGATGGGTTGAGTTGCACAACTGGACATTAAACAGTCATGCATTTTCTTTCAGCCACCCAAATGCAAATCCCCTCTGAAAAATTAGCAAGCAGAGTGGCAAGCCCCTGAGCTGGGCTAGCACACCCTGCACCTCAGTGTACCGAAACACAGTTCTTGATACCAGTGAACTTTGTGTCCACTCAACAAATGTGCCAGCCAGAAAAAATGGGACAGTGTCTGCCCTGCCCACGCCCTACAAGATTCACAGCAGCTCAAAGGATGGCATGAGAGAGGAGATTGTCTCAAAAAGTATTCCAAGCAGTGGAATAGCCCTGAACGGGCCTTTTATACCGTAGGATGTCTGTGCTCCCTTTAGATTTGATTTCAACCCTGATTTTCCAGGGTGCTACAGACAGAATATTCCTCAGGCTTCTTTCCCTTTTCCTGAGTCTTAGTAAAGCAGTTGGGATTTGCCATAAATGGGGCAATCGAGGACTGTGAACATACTTGTTTGGTGCACGTTGCTGTGGGAGACCAGCCCTCCGTTTGCCTGCTTGAAGGCTCCCAGGAGGACAATTTAATGATGTCCTTTGTGGTTGATCTGAAAAATATTAGCGGAAGACTCAGTTGTTTGTGAGTGTTCAGTTCCTAATAGCCAAACTAGCAAATATTTGCCATGGAAGGTCCCGACATGATCTCTGTGGTTTGAGGGCTGAGCTGCTGTTCTGTGCTGCATTCAAGCGTGAAACACATTTTCTTTTTTTCTGTGGAGCAAAGAGGGTTATTTTACTTCTTCCCTGATGTCTTCATACACTTCTCTCTAGCGTGTCAATGTAGCGAGCCAGCCACATACATTTCACTGGGTTACATGTTTTCTCTAAGGAGAAATTACAGATCGCAGACACCAGACAAGATCATGAAAGAGCTTGGAATACCCGGCCGAAAGGAACCCTTGTATGGCTAGAGATAGGTTGGGATAGCATCCTGGAGAGTGAAACCCAGACATCTGCAGCATTGGAGTGTTTGGAAGGTCAGGACCAGAGAGAGAAGAGGGTCCGACTGTAAAATCCAGGTATGTCCATGATAGTTTTAGCACTGACCTGTCAGCTTGGCCTTGATGGTTCCTGTGCTCTGAGTATTCAAACAACACGTGCCAACAGACAGCTTTAAAAAATTTAGCATCTGAATACACAAGAAAGAACAGAATTGGAAAAGCGATATTGCTCATTGTATTTTATACCCAGAGAACTCAAGTTTTCGTGTTGGTTTTGTGTCATATCACACTGAGTTGTAGCATCAGCAGGACGATCAGGTAACTTCAACCATAAGACCAAACATTGTACACAAAAAGGTATACAACCTCTGTGGGATAGATTTCAGGCTTACAGGCTGCTTGCTCCTTTCACAGGTGAAATACCTAGAAAGAATAGTTGACTGCCTTGTTATTAATAACGCACCAATCGCAGAAGCACACTAACTGATTGAGAAGTTTGGATCAAATTTAGACATCTAATGGTAATGGTGTGATCGTCTAAAAATGTCTCCTTCTGATCTTGACTCAAAATCTAGCAAGAAGCCCAGACACCTAAAAATAAGTTGACACTCATTCCTGTGTTGTTTCTGTTTTGCATGAGTTATTTGTGGACAAAATATAGAATCAGTCATGAGAAGAGGGACTAGATCTCACCTCCTACCCTACGCCAGTCATGGACTCTCCTCTACAAAGCAGAAGGTTTGGATCTGTATCAATTAAGTCATAAAACAGACTCAAACCTGTAACTCTCTCTCTTTCCACTTCAGTGTTTTGTTTTTTGGTTTTTTTTTTT
>VYXH01008708.1:257090-269646 GCA_013397275.1 Burhinus bistriatus | reverse complement strand
TCTTTACTCTTTGGGGGTATTTATTACAGTCCTGCATCTTTCTAACACGTTTCTAATTTCCTAGGAGGAGATGAAGGTTGTCTTCTAGAAGGACACTAGAAGCATTTGGCTCCCATAACAGTTGTCTCTGTTTTTTGGGGGGAGAAAATATTTTCATTCTTTACTTCAAGGGACAGTGACTCAGAAATTCAAATGCACGCTTGCAGCGTTAGTTTCTAGTGTCAACTTGTCTTTTTAACAATACAGCTATACCTGATGAGGCTCAGCCCACAGAAAGGAGTTCAGGATGACTTTGGACTAGTATTATCTACATTAAAAGTTGGGTAAAGTCTCTCTAAGCTTTACTAATCACCATTTCTTAGTAAATTAAGAAAAAAATCAAATGGCAAAACCCCCAGTCCGGTTTGGGAAACAACTCTTCCACCAATCCACATTATTTCATTGTCATCAGGAATTGTCAGCTGAGAAATCTGTCTTTTCACTTTTACGGAGCTTTGTAAATCTAGTCTCTTCCAGAAAAGTGATACCCAAAATAAAAGGAACTGTCTATAAATTATAAGGAGATGCTTTTCTGTAGCACTGTCATTGTCAGAAAGGTGTAAGAGAGAAGTTTATCCAGTGCCCTATGGTTTTACCTGGATAACGCTAGGATCTGTAACCTGACATTCAACAAAGTCTGGTTTTGGTGGGTATGAAAGTGGGTTTTTGTGAGTGCTTCCACACACTACCGGACCCAGCTGAACATTGAAGAGGCAAGAAACGCAGAGCTGGAAGATGCAGCCTCGGAGTCCTTTCATTCACTGCCGACGAGAACCAGACTAGTAAGTATTTGTTTGGCTGATCTTTGCACGAAAAGCCACGGACAGAAGCTAAGGAGCATACCGAACTTTCACACACTACATTAACTGTGCTTTTAGATGGTGACAGTAGCAAATCTCAAGGTGAAGAGGGATCAGCTCTCGGTCACATTTTGTTCATGTGCAAACTAGGCAGGTGGACATCGTTAATCCAGAGTTCACAGTACATCATCATGATAATCACTTCTCCTCCCTGTGCTCCTGTCCCCTCTTCTGTAACAACAGGAGAAAAAGCTTGTCACCAGCCCTCTGCTTTCTCTGGAGTCCAGAACTGCATTAATTAATTTCTAAACAAGTCGAGAACAAAACTGCATGCAAAAATAGTCCATGCAGCCCATTTTCAGATCACCTGGATTTGTTTTCTTGCAGTTACATTGGAGACTAAGTGGGCAGGATTCCCCTTGTCTAACTTGTCATGTCTACGATGCAGGTATCCACCTCTAAACTGGTTACTCATATCTCCCTTCATAATTAAGAGAGAAATTTGGCACTTCAGGGTCACAGACATCTAACTGGTTTTAGACACCCACTTTAGCAGGAGATGAACAAGCCTCAGAAATGCTTTTCGGTTGATTGTTTTCACCCTTGACCAAATACAAAGTCTAAGACACGAACGTGTCCAGACATCTGTATGTCAGGAGAAGGTCAAGTTTTGAAAGAGAAAATTAAGTTTTCGTGTTTGACGTAGCCATTGTAGAAGTCTACATCTGAACAGGTGAGTCCCCCTTACTGTTTTTAAGCACATTGAAATACTTTTTTCATACTTAACACTTCTACACAGGGAAAAAATAGGCAAAAGAGACCAATTAAACACTCCAGAAAGGTTTACCAGCAGCTTACTGCTTAGAAATGTTGATAACACTCTGCCTAAACATAAGGGGTGCTTTGCAAATCTTCTGATTAATTAAGAGACATGAAACAAAACCAAATAGGAAGCTGAACACGCTTTGTGCTTCTGCAGCTAGACTTTAATTTGGGAAAACTGGGGGTCTGGGTTTCTGGAGAGAGTCGGTGCCAAAAGGCAGGCTTTCTAAAAAGAAGTGGTCTTGGAGAGAAGAGGCTGAAGTTCTTGGCTGAAGGAAAAGTCCTGAAAGTGGGGGAAGATCCTGGAGAGCAAAGAGATGCATGGAAACAATTGATGGGGGATGCTCAAGGACCTTGGCCACTAATGCCCCAGCTGGGACTGACACTTTCTGCCTGACCTTCCCAGACCAGCAGCCACCTCCCTGCTGGGAAGAGAAGTCAACACAGAGTGAATGCAATGCTGGAGGTGGTAGGGACAAGTGAGTGAGTGTATGAAATAATCAAGCAGGATGAAAGCTCTGATCTTGATGGTTCTTAAATAAACGCCAGTATTCAGCTCCACTATGAGTTGTCATGTACTCTGTCTTGCCTGTGACAGTGGGATAGGTGGGATTTATTTCTCCTTACCACAACAATATAAGAACATTTGTATCAAAGCAAGGAATTTTACCTGTCAAAGCAGTTCACAGAAAAAGTTAACAGTCTATAGAGAAGAATAAGAAGACAACTAGCGTGCAGAGTTACTTCCCCAGAATACTCTCCCAGTTTGCAGAGATGGGGTCATTCAGAACATTGGTGGCTCTGAGCTTTGGACCTATGGGGCAATTCAGCTCACCTCTCCTAGGGGTTGTTACAGGTGTTTAAGCTCCCATTACAGCCAAAGGAGAGCTTGTTAATGAACTGATGGAGTTACACCAGTTAACATCTAAGACTGGGCTTCCTTGTATCAGTGGAGAGTTGTAGACATCACAAGAAAAATCATCCTATCCTAGGAAACATCCTTAAGATTGCTAAGATGTACGGTTCTCCATAAAGGTTTACTTCTCTCCACTGGCTTAGCTGGAGTTTGGCGTAGTAGCTTGGCCTCAGATTAGCATCTTTAAGACTCAAACAATGAATCTCACTTAATTTGTCTTTAAGACTCTGGATCTTGACCTATCTGAGTTCTAGTGTCCATCCATAATGCAGGAAAAAGACATTAGCCCCACTAAAACCAGGAGCTGGTTGAGATGGCCAGTCCCTGTACCGGTAGATGTCCACTGTTTTGAGTATGGCTGGGAAGTAGGGCAGTCACAAAATATTTAGCCAGAGGGCTTCTCTCTCCTACTTGCACAGGAGTGTCCTGGGATGCCATTTTTCTTTCTCTCTCCTTGTTTTACCCTCAGAAATTTTACAGTCCAGTCTAGCACTCCCTCCCCTGGCTTATTTCAGCCAAAGACCATGGGCGAGGGGGCTGGCTCTCCATCTGGAGGACTGCCGTTGCTATCCTGGCAGTCTAAGTAACCAGCAAAGTTCATGTATATAACGTCTAAATGGTTTAAGTCAGTATTAACATCCTCTGAAGATTTCTGGTCTGTCTTTAAACCCCTCATATTGGAAACTTTCAATTGTTGATTTTTCTGGAGCTATATTTATCCATCAGGTTCAAACAGAGCCACTGATATGAAAGTTAAGCCCTTGCAGTTTACTTCTGCTCAAGTTTTAGGCCATTATACTCCAGAAAGCAATTAGAAAACACCAAAAGGACAGCATCGAGGGAAATAATCATTCCCTTTGTGTAATAAAACACGTAGAGTGAAAGCTCCAGCTCCCAGAAGCATAATGCAGGTCTCACCTTTAAAAGAAAACTGTTCCTTTGCACACTGACTTTAACCAATTCCTAAATTCAATGTAAGCATCGTGCGTTCTGAAGGGGGTTTAAGGCTGAGCAACCATTCCTCTCCTGGGGCAACGGTGCCCCACACTTCTGGTATATCAAGACAGACAGACTTCTGACTTGCAAGACCTGATGCAGATTTCAACGCCCAACAGCTTGCACTGCTATTTCTCAGTGTCGCACGCCTAGAAAATTGCATCAGATCACGCAGTTCAAGAAGGGTCATTAGAGAAAAGCAGGAAAAACCCAAAATGCTTCAAGACAACAGGTTAAAATTAAATATTGTTGGAGGTCTAACCTCAGAAATAAAGCTATGCCTCGGGTCTATGGCTACCTAATTCCACCAGTCTGAATTTGGGCTGTATAGAAGTCAATCCAAGGTAAGGAACTGCAACGCAGACGTTCATTAGACCAGCACGCTGCTGTGTGCACCGGCTGCAAAGTTCTTGATGCACTACTAAACGTGATTCTCCCTTAAGCTGCAATGCTTTGCAAAGCTCTTTCTACTTTTCCCTTTCTTTCCCTCCAGGTCTCTGCTTCTCTGTCACTGCCTCTTCACTAAACAGAAATTTCCCATTTCCTTCAGTTTTGTGGGTTATGTCAGTCCAGAGCTCTGCACTCGCCCTTAGACTTTGGGATACTATCCGGTCACAAAGAACTATACTACAAAGATAGCTACACATAAGCACAGGCAAAGAGAGTGAGTCTTTACAATTTTAAAAATATCCAAAAATGTCATCAGTTGTGTAGTTATACCCTTCAGGAGTTAAATGAAATGATTCTGAACTTTTCATTGTTGTTCTCTGTGAAAATAGTGTTCTCCAAGTCTTCCTCTTCTCAGATATGTCTGTGTGGGCTTCAGTCTGGGATGTCTATCAGGAATTCAAACATCTGGCATCTGATAGCAGTGAGTTTCAACATCTGTGTTGATAATGATGAGGAAGAAATAACTAGCTGAAAGAAGTAATCCCAGCTGCAAGTGAAATGGTGGTAGAACTGGAAGAGCTAGATCCCTCTATGTTTTCTGATTTGGGGGGCTTCATTCTTTTGGGGTTTTGTTTGTTTGTTTTGTTGTTACAGGACATGGAGAAGATTGAACGTTTTGACTACATAAAATTCTGTCAAGTAAAGGAAAGGGACAAGAACCCAGATTAAAATCATCTAGGTGGAAGGAATGCCATGTACTCGCTTTTAGAGTTCACTCAGTTATGTATAAGCTTACGGAGATTCAAATTCAAGACTACGTTGCTTGCTGCGGTATTTTATTAGATTCACGTGCTCCATCTGGCCTGAAATGAAGTTAAATTTCAACTCCAAATTTCTGTTGTAACCTCACCTTGCATCAAGTAGAAACACTGCAGGCTTAGAGCATGACCAGGCTACAGTTTCAGACTAAACCCAAAACTGCCAGTCCCATTTATTTTGTTTAATAAGGAAGTGCTTCCTTCCTCCTGACCACTCTTTCTAATTCAGCAGATCTCCCATTGTATCCCTTAAGCCAAATGGCTGGAAGGAATGACAGCATGATAACCCATTTCATCCTCCTAGGACTGACGGACCATCTGGAGCCGCAGGTCCCTCTATTCTTGGTATTTTTAGTGATCTACATCACCACCATCTTGGGGAACCTTGAGATGATCATTTTGATTTGGACTCATCTCCAACTTCACGCTCCCATGTATTTCTTCCTCGGTAACTTGTCTGTGATCGACCTCTGCTATGCTACTATCTCTGCTCCAAGGTTGCTGATGAGCTTCTTAGTGGAGAGCAAAACCATTTCCTACTCTGCATGCCTTTCCCAGAGTTTCTTTCTTGCACTTTTTGCCACCACAGAGGGGTTCTTACTATCCACAATGGCATATGACCACTACGTAGCCATCTGTAGTCCACTGCTCTATACTACGGTTATGACCAAGAGTGTCTGTACGCAGCTAGTGGTGGGATCGTACATGGGGGGATTTCTGAATTCATTGACACACACTTGTGCCTTACTGCAGCTGCCATTCTGTGGGCCCAATGTCATCAATCATTACTTTTGTGACATACCTCCCTTGCTGCAACTTGCGTGCTTGGACACCCATCATAATGAGACTTTGCTATTAGTTTTCTCTGCAGTTCTCACTCTCTCAACTCTCCTGGTCTTCACTGGTTCCTACACGCGCATCCTCTCAGCCATCCTGAGGATCTGGTCGGACAAGAGCAGGAATAAAACCTTCCACAGCTGTGCCTCTCACCTGACAGACATCACCATTTTCTATGGCTCCGTTTCATTTAGCTACATCCAACCCAGCTCCAGCTACTCGATGGAGCAGGAGAAAGTCTCGCAGTCTTCTACACCCTGGTGATCCCCATGCTCAATCCCCTGATCTACAGCCTGAGGAACAAGGAGGTGAGGAACAGCTTCGGGAGGACTCTTACAGCAAAACAGCTTTTCCACTAAGAAGTGCAGCACCATGCAAAATACACACACAAACCTGAGGGTAAAGGGTTTGGAGGTATTGTTCTAAAAAGCAAAATTTATGAATACATTCATAATTTCTTCAGTAAAAAGCATGCAGAGTATTATGAGGTACAATTGTCTTTTATGGCACTATGTTGGGACAGCAGGAGGATGTAACTTCATTTTCCAAAGCAGAGTGTCCTGAACAGCCTCTTTGCGAGCTGGAACAAGTGGCCCAAAACAGCTCAACTAGTGTTCTCAACTCACCTCATCGTGCATTGTCATTAACACTGTAGATAGAAATGAAGCTTAATGACACTCTTAAGGAATGCCAGAATGACTGGCATGATTGTTATTGTTTCTTTATTCCATATCAGATGATATACACATTCCTTACTGGGCTTACATCCGGTTAGCTCCTGCCTACGCATGAAATGTTTAGCTTTTGTCTTAGATTCAAAAGCGACTGATAAGAAATATATATACTAATTCATGTCTTTTTTTTTCCTCTCTCTGCCTCAACTTTCGCCTAATCTCTTCCCCAGGAACTGTCCACAAATACAGCACTGATAAAATTTCACACTTTAAAACTCTGTCTGGAGATCCTGTATTTAGGATGCTTACCAATCCTTTTCAAGCAAGCCATATTTTTAAAAGATACACATTCTTTTGAAGGGGAGCTGAAATGTTACTATTAAAAAGTTGGCAGTGTAAGTAAGTGTGTCTTTTTTGTGGAAGACTGACGATTTTCAGTGCACTTAAAAGGCTTCTTAACCATAGCTAAAATTGTAACTATTATGATCAGATCATGTCTTCAAAAAACAAAACAAAACAAAAAACCTTCCTCAAAAAGACGAGGAAAAAAATCTTACTAGACCTTGTCACACTTTATTAGAATCAGAAGTTGGTGCTTCACGGCTCTCCCATAAGCCACCTTGTTTGGAAACCACCTCCCATGGACACGATGCACTGTACGATGCGTTCCGACATCTCCACCACAAGGCAGAATGGGCCCAGGGTAGGAAGGGGGCTCATCAGGGAGGACGGACCTTGGGAGGCGAGCAAACACCTGAACGACCAATTTTGTCACACATGAACAACCAGTTTTGGGAGACACCAAGCAGCATGACTGAGCCCTCAAGCTGTAGAGCATTCTAGACATTCTAGCATTTTCCGAGTACTTCCCTTTCATTAATTTTGAAAAAATATGGTAAGTTCCCTGGGAAAACCCTGGGAAATCCCCAGAGATACAGCATCCTTTGCTAGCCGGGGAGAAACTCTTCCCCTCCCAAAGCCATCTTTGCCGCTGTGCTATCATGCAGTGGGGAGTGCAACTGAGCAGAACTTCATCACCACATTTTTGTCTGCAAACGAGTAGAAGCTGTGTCAATACGCAGCTACCTGGCCTCTCATCAACTCTGGCTGCCAAGGTCTTGTTGGAAACCAACGCACAGAAGGTTCTGAAGGAGCAGCAAGGAACAGTATGTAGGTTGGCTCTAAGCATAGACGGACTCAAGGGAGCAGTGCCAGAGGGAAGAGGGATTGGTTAGGGGAGAAAGCACCAGAGGAGAGCTGCTGCAAGGACACCAAAATGGGCAAATATAAGCGCAAAGCACACCTGAGTCCTTCCTCTCCAGGCACGGTTCTTCACTGCCCTCCTGGTCCATATTTAAGTCAGACCCTGAGCCCCCAGGGCTGTAGGTACCTGAGAACTTACACAGCCTCTGTGATATTTTGTGAGAGCATGTGTAGAGACCTCTTTTCATCATCATGCAATAAAGTCAGCCCTACCAAATTCAGAAATAAGCCTAGCTGGAGAAGATTGTGACAACTTTCTACTGGACTCCTCCACAGATCGAAGTGAGCGAGCTCT
Source organism: Burhinus bistriatus (assembly GCA_013397275.1). NCBI lineage: Eukaryota > Metazoa > Chordata > Aves > Charadriiformes > Burhinidae > Burhinus > Burhinus bistriatus. The sequence continues at coordinate 261,796 of VYXH01008708.1, read as the reverse complement.
CAAGCTCACTAAGCAGCAGCAGAGTTTCCTCTCTTTTGGAAGACAAAAGCTAACAAGGACAACTTTCCTCTGAAAAACTTTTAAGAGGTCAATACTGGAAACCCAAGTTAAGAACAGCCAAAAGTGTTTGGATTTTGAGTTGAGGGGGGGGAATCAGAGTTTTTGAAAAGGTAAAGAGAAGGTGTGCTTCGTTTGACCAAACACAGAGATGTCTGAGATGAGGCAGATGCAGTCATTCCAACGGCACAGAAAGACGTGGTCCGAGACGCTAGATACAGATACAGAACAGAGGGAGAATTCCTCATAAGCCCTTATCTCATACGTAGATATACGACTACGTGGCCTCACACTGCAGGATCTTGTCCTAAGAAAAGCCCAAGGGATTTCTATGAGCTCCCTTTCCCTCCTGTGAGAAGCCAGCCTGTATTATCCACTAATGTCACTAACAAGCCACAGGAACTGCGGGACAGCGGTCTCCCTCCTCCCATCCCATGCAACACAGTGGCACATCAGCTCCTGCAAAGCACACCCAGCATGGCTAAATATGCGCTGGAGCAGCACAGAAACATTGGCTTCAGATGTTTCTGCCCAGCTTTGGTTTGCTCCCTGAAGCCTGGAACATCTACTCCTGCCTGCTCGCTCTTGGGTTCCGCAGCCTTTCCTCCTGCTGCCTGCACAACACAAGGAACACAAGGACCCCGCTAACAATCAAGCGTTTTCTTGACTCACCTCTCAGATCAAAGAGGAGTTGCAGGAGTTAACAGGACCACTGCTGGCCATAAAGGGCCCTGTTAGGCCCCTGAGTCCTTTAATAAGCCTTAATGGCCCTGATCAGCCTCACCTGGGACCTCCACCCACACCCATGGGGCCAGGAGCTCTACTGAAAGCTCGGCCCTGGGCCTCCACTTTCTTCTGGAGCTCTGTCAGAGGAGTGCTGATCTATGCCTGGTCATGGACCTCTTGGCTCTGGCCTTGGCCCTGGCCCTGGCCCTGTCTTGTCAATCTGAACCTGCCTGGCAATCGCTGGACCTGATTGTAACCCTTGGCCTCTTGGTTGGGACCTGCCCCATCATGGTGGCACTGCCGGGAGTCCAAGGATAGGCTGCACCTATGTGCTAGAGATTGCCAAAGAGACCCAAGGACGCTACCTTTCAGTAGTTCATGGAGCCATGTTGTCTGGAAGTAAATATTTCCTTCCGCTGGGGAAAGGCCAGCTAGCTCTCTGTCATGGGTCCGTTTAATTCTCATGATATGCGTAGACAAGTGTAACTTTTCCACAATAAACTGGAGCCTATTTTGAGTGTATAATGTTATTTCTAATTCCCTCCGGTGATGTTTTAAAGGGAATGCAGGCACTCAGTTATTGCCTGGACTTTAGTCTGCACCTGCTGAGAGCACTGCCAAGCCTTCACGGTAATGGCCTATGACTTCTTCAGTTGTATTTCGCTGCTGGGTTAGAAAGCCTCTCTCAAAGATCCACCTTGCTGGATTCACATCTATCAGGTTTTCTTGCTGACCATAGAATCATAGAATGGTTTAGTTTGGAAGGGACCTTAAANGTGGCCTCCTCTGGACCCGCTCCAACAGGTCCATGTCCTTCTTCTGTTGGGGGCTCCAGAGCTGGACACAGCTGGACCCCTGAGGTCTGTGCCCGGCGGGGCTCTGTGAGGAGAGGCCGGGGCCGCCCCACACCGCACCCAGCCGGTTCCCGTGTTTGGGGCGGGCACTGTCCTGGTGTGATGCGGGGACACGGGGCTGTGATGTCACAGAGGTGTGCCCACCTACAGCGCTGTGACCTCACTGCAGTGCCCCTATAAAACACAGGCCACCACCCCCGTGTCGCAGTCTGTCCATGACAGACTGTGCGCAACGCGCGACAGCAGCAGTTTGCTCCGCCTTGGCATCCTGCTCCTGGCTACTGGGACTGTCCTACTGGCCACCAGCCGCCGTCAGCAGGTACAGGGTGTGGAAAAGGTGCCTGCGCAGCTGGGCTCTGCAAGGTGGAGGGTAGTGAGTGCAGAGGCAGAGGAGAGCAGGAGCACACGGAGACGCCCCTGGTGTCACTCGTCTGCCCTGGCACGTCCCTGCCCTTTGTGGCAGCACAAGCAGAGCCCTGCGGCCGAGCGCGCGCCTCTTTAGCAGCACGCTGCGTCTCCAGGGCAGGTCATGAGCTTTGCATCTCTTTCCTCTGCAGCGCGAGATGGCGTCGGAGGAGGAGAACGTGGCAGAAGACACCACTTCCCCTGATGCCCGCACCAGCCAGGGGCCCCAGGCCGCACTGCCGGAGGCCTCCGAGGACCAAAACCACCCCGTCGGCCAGGACACCAGCAACAGGGAAGCCTGCGCGAGCTGGTGCAGGCACTGCTTCTGTTTTTCCTGCATAGAGGAGTGGGGCCGCAGAGAAGAAGTGTGCCCGAACTGCCAGCAGTCTGTTCGGCACGTCTTCCCCACGCTGGGAGCCCACAGCCACGAGGTGCAGGACCTCAGGCCCTCCGGCAATAGAGGGAGAGCTCAACGCCGCTCTGCAGAAAGGAGGCGGCGTCAGTCCTCAGGCCGCCGGCACCGCAGCCGTTCCAGCAGAGTTCGTGGCGGTGGCCATGCCGGGACCGCAGCAAGGGGCCGAAGCAGGTCCCTGAGGCGGCCCCAAGATGGCCAGGGCAGGGCTCAGCACACCCGGGGCTGCAACTCCTCCAGAAGCAGGAGGTGGCAGCGGAGCAGGGCTCGGGACAGTGGTCGCTCCGAGAGCCGAGCTCCAAGGCACAGAAGGGGTGTCCCGGGTTCCCCGTGGAGGAGCCAGCGCCGCCAGTGGGCAGGCTGGGATTCCTCCAGGGACCGGCACATGACAAGGAGCCGATCCCGGCGGAGGTCCCGCAGCACACGAGGCCAAGCTGGGTGGGAGCACTCCCAGGGCCACCGCAGCAGACGTCAGTGGTGGAGCAGGAACAGGGAGCGTCCCCGTGCCTGGCACAGGCAACAGAGCAGGTCCCGCAGGAGAGGCCAGGAAGGCCGCAGGGGGGGCCCAGGCATGGCAGCCTACGGCTCCTCTGCACGGCGGAGGTGGTGGAGGAGCACGGATCGGGGCGAGGGCCAAGCTCCAAGGCCTCAACGGAACGTCCCGGCCTACTTGGGGAGGAGCCAAGCCCGGCGGAGGTCCCACAGCGCTGGGGACCGAGCACGAGCATGGTGGGAGCGGCAAAGGAGGAGGGATCGGGACCAGGAGCAAGCTCTAAGCCCCCGGTGGGATGTCCCAGCTCCTTCTGAGAGAAGGGAACGCCGTTGGCGGGGAGGCCGCGATTCCTCCAGAGAAGGGCATGCGGCAAGGAGCCAGTCCCGGCGCAGGACATGGTAGCCCACCCTACCAACAAGGGGAGTGCAGCGCTCGCCCCTGACCAACGCCTGCCGGGGCTGCGCATCCAGCCCAGGGACACAAAAGGCCCTCGAGGTGGTGGCTGTGCGGCTGCTGAAGGGCACGTGGTTGGCGGTAGTGGGACAGTCACAATCTGCGTCGCCTCCGACTCTGGCAGTGGCAGCGAACAGGATCAAGGCAGCCCCGCTGCTCCTGCCGAGGAATGATATCCACGGCAGAAAGCCCTCCTGTTCTCTCCTCTCGTGGCAAATCACGGACTCAAGGAGGTGGGAAGGGACACCTGGAGATCATCTAGTCCAAGCCCGCTCCTCAAGCAGGGGCAGCATCCAGGCAGGCAGGCTTTGATGATCCTGAAGGATGGAGCGTCCAGAACCCCTCTGGGCAACTTCTTGCAGCGCTTGACCTTGTTCCAAATAAACAAGTTTTCTATAATCATCAGCTAGACGTTGCTGTACTTCACTTTGTGTCTCTTGTCCTGTCACTGGAGAGTGCTGAGAAGGGACATGGAAGTCGACATTCTGCGTGGATGTGTATTTGTACTAAATTTGTATTTCCTGTATTTCAGAATAACAGCAAATGATAAAGGAGTCAAAGATTTTTCTGCCAAAATTAAAAAAAAAAAAAAAGCTTTCTTGGAGAAGTGCAAATAGGCTGAAATAGTCCCAAGGAAGAGCGAGCACATTTGGCCAGCACTGCTCTGAAAGAGGTCAGCTGTCCCAAAGCTGCGTCCATCTGTGAATTTAGGAGGTTTTCACAAAAACTGGCACCTCTGCAAGGCTGCCAGAGTAATTCCTGAGGATGGTGCCTCCATCAAACACACGGGCGGTGTTGGTATCCATCCACAGGTATCCTTCTCCAGGCAGGTAGATATCTCTCCACATTTGCCCTTTTTCTGTTATTGGGGCAACCAGGACCTGCAGTGGGGGAAAAAAGAAAGAGAAAGAAATTTAGCAGATGGAGGATTATCCAGGATGTACCATTAGCTGCTCCAAGCAAACCACGAAGCTGAAGGGAGAAGGAAGCAACCACAGAGCTCAGGAAGCTTAGCTCGTGAGAGTCTCCATCCATGCAAGCAGCAGCGGCCAAAGTTGGTAAGTGCGAATTTCCTGAATTGCAGTGAGAAAAGATGACGCAACGGCCTTCATTTGAGCAGGATTGGGATCATTCCTGCCTGCAGTAGCCCCTAGAGTCTAACTCATATTTTGGAAGACCTGCACTAAAAAAAACCATCAGAAATCTGTGTTTCCTACAAAACAAAGCTCCTTCTTCTAGGTTGAACAGGACGGGGTGGATACAGGCAACACACTAGCTCAGGCTGGCCAGTAACTCCCGGGTGCTG
>VYXH01008708.1:238747-253574 GCA_013397275.1 Burhinus bistriatus | reverse complement strand
TTTTTTTTTTTTTTTCTGGTGGGGGGAGCGGGGAAGGAGAGGAGTAAAAAGCAAAATCAGGCAAGCTTTTTGCCAGCCTCACATCATGCTTTATCAGAAATGCTTGGCCCTGCCAAGTTTATGGAGCAGACACCACATTTTGCTGTATTTTAGGAGCTCTCAGCCAAGCCATGACTTCGCATCTCCTGGGAGATGGGACTGAACCTGCTCCGACCTTTTGTTCCCCCTCTGAGTTTGCAGTATTTTACTGGGAATCTGGCCTCACTAACGCGGACTGCATTTCTGCCTTGACCAATTCAATTGCATCAGGCGTTTTTCAGCTCGAGTGATTTTGGGGGAAAGCACTAAGTTTCCGCTCGCTCGCAGTAATAACCGGTTACCAGCATTCCGGCCTGAACGTGGGCTCTGCAGCACCTTGGGACCGGGGACACCCCTCGGCTCCCGCCAGCCTCTGCGTTCGCACAACACCGCTCTGAGATTCTTTGGCGCCAAGGATTTGTATTTTAAAGACATTACACCTGATTATTTGAGCTCTTAAATTTTTAAGCAGCAGCAGCAGCAAGACATTTTAGCTATCCTGTGCAGTGAAAGTTTCCTTTACAAACCAAAAACCAAACCAACCTATAAATTGAAACTGCAGAATTTGAGGTAGGAAACTCAAGCTTGGCAATCAGGTATTGCAATAGCTGTTGGACGTTGCAGGCAGAGCCTGAAAAGATAACTACAGCACAAGGTGTGTTTCTATTAAAACAAGAAACAAACTCCTATTGAGCTTGGGGTTTGTGTTTTGATATTTTTTAGGGAGACGCTGTCCTCATGAGGCAGCATCCCCATGTAAAGACAGCCCAACGCGTTGCTGCAAAGTGAATGCAGTAGTATGAACAGAGGATTAGGTTTTTAATGACAAAAAAACCAAAACAACAAAACAACCAAAAACCTGTAGGAACTGTGGAAATCTTGAGCTGCTGGGATCCCGCACCCAGGCAAAGCCGGAGGGACAAAGATAAAGTGATGCCACCACACAAAATGAGAACTCTTACAAAAATGGGAGGACAAGGCACAATTTTCTTAAGAAAGGTCATTTTCAGAAGACCTAAATTGCCTTTCCCAGACCTTTTTAATTTAAAGCTGCCATAAGTCACACTATATGCCACCCCATCTCTGTGCGAAGCGAAGACTTCCCAAGCTGGGACGGGAGGAGGGGGATGCATTTGCAGGGAGGGCGACAGGAGAAACTTCCCCCTGCACAAGCCACAACCAAAGCACGAAAACAGTGGACTTGCAAGGAGCATTTACAGCATGAAACCACTGAAATCTGACCAAGCAGGGGAACACAGAAAACTACGGGGAAACAGAGGCCACCCATGTTTAAATCTCTACTAGGAAAAGGGATAAAAACGTGCATCCATCTTAAACGTGCCACAGATGTTATGGTAACATTCACCTGACTTGCAGTGGCCTTATAAATTTGATGGGCTCCATTCGAAATACTCATATGGGCTGAATAAATCCTGACTATAGCTGCCAGAGGACCAAAATATAGATTCAAGTTAATAAATCCCACAGGCAATTTGTGGATGGGCGAGCTTAACCAGGACATTGATGCGAGTCTGGATTTGGGCTCTGGGGTCTGTGCTCGCTGGTGCTTCCCATCTGTTCTGGGTTGCATTTGATTAGGATGGAAAAACCCTAAGAGGTGGCTGGAGGAGCTCCCCGAGAGGACTGGGGAGCTGCACGTTGGGCAGCTCCTTGGCTAATGCAGGTGAGAAACCTTGGATGAGAGTCAGGCTGTAGCTTCAAGTAATGGGATTAACACCCCCAAATGAGGATAAAAAATGAGCAATGGTGACCATCAGGAGGTGTCTTCTGGCAGAAAGGACTGAAAAATACCCCGATACTAAAAAAAAAGGCTTGTTGACTCTTCATTTTGAATAAATTGCAAACCTGAAGGAGCCAACAGGGTCCGTCTGCCCTTTGGTTTCAAGCAGCCTTTGAGCTCTGCATTCAGGTAGGATGCAAAGTGGTGGATGGGTGAGCGCAGGGGGCACCTTGTTGCCCCCAGTCACCCTTTGAGGGAATTCAGCCTCTGCATTTCCTACCTCATCTCCAATGAGAAACTCATCCTCTATGGTAAAAGCAGTTGGATCTGTGGGACTGAGCCACCACGCTGGCCGGAAGATGGGGTACCCCAGATGAAGCCATTCCTCGCTGTACTTTATGATGAGCGGCACAACGAATTCCCGGTGCCTCCGTATGCATTGCCGCGTAAGATTCAAGACCTGCAGGGATGTAAGGAAAAGAAATCCATGACAAGTCCTTCATCCAATAAACAGCAAAGCAAGCAGGAGAAAAAAAAAAAAAATTCCCTTGGGAAGAGAGATCACTGAATTGCAACGTCCTGGTCCAGTTACAGCAGCCAACAAGGTGCAGACAGGGTTGATACAGTGGATTTATTCCCATTTAGATGTGAAAGCTGGGGACCTTGGCTGGCAGGTGATACCATCTGGGGTGCTAATGTCTTTAACCAAAGCAATGAACGCCTTTGCTGCTGGCAAAGAGATTTAATGACATTTCCCCGGTGCCCCCGATTTTAAGAATCGCTCTCCCCTTTTATTGCCCTAAAGGTGACATCCCTGGGAAAACGCCTCCAACTGTTTAAAAAGATCTTGAACGTGAATCTGAGGCTTCACTCTACTGTAGATATTAACTATTTGATCAAACTATAATTAAACAGCTCCAGCAGCACAAGGGAGGGAGAGAGACATGTGACAATTGCTGTCATTTCTACAGGCGTTGCGGATACCGGCCCCGTGGTTGCACATAGCCACCAAGTATAAAGCCACAAAAACGCATATTAATTTGGTAGCAAAAATACTGCTGAGAGCCTACAGCAGTCTGGTTGCTGGGGCAGAGAGCAGGATTGTGTGGGTAGCAAGAACAGGACAGCGATTTTTAGCCTCTAGTTTCCCCAGTAGGGATCTTAATGGCTTTTGGGGGTGTTTGTCATATAAGAGACACAGTGTCCTCCTCTGCGGGGGTGGGGGTACATACCCAGGTGTCGCAGCAGAGCCAGGGCGGCGTGCTGAAGGCCATCACGGGGAGGAACGTCACGATCTGCAGCCACCGCACGTACAGCTCCGGGTCCCCTGGAGCGTCACTGCCCAGGCTCCCTCCTGCCGGCGAGATGGAGCCAAGTGAAGCTGCTCGGGGACATCTCATCGTGGGATGAGTCCCAAATGACCCGCTCTCCACATGGGCGGGACATGGTACCCCATTGCAAGAGGAGCCAAATTCTCCCCACGCGTGTTTTTCTTCCCTGAGCACCAGCAGCAAATGTCAATCAGACATTCATCTCTGGCCATTTTAGGACCAGGCGTGCTGGGGATGATGTCTCAGTAGTTCCTAAATTTTAGCAGAACATTGTAAAAAGGGATTTCTCTCCTGCAATGAAATGCATTGCGAAAATGCTGGGCTTTCCTGCCACTTTGATATGCAGAGACGAAGCATCACCAGAAAATACTCCTGTAATTTGGATCCCTTCAAATTCATAGTGAAAAGTAGTGGAGAAGCAGAGTATTACTGACTAATTAATCAGGAATGTGGAGTGGAAGGGGATTCCAGTTCCCCTCTGAAACACCACAGAGGGGCTTGGGAAGGACATGAGAGGGTGGGATGGGACAGGGAAAGGGAAACGAAGCCCTCGGGGCTGGAGCGTCCCCAGGAGCCATTGCTCTGAAAATCTGGCACAGCTTCCCCTAGAAACGGTACAAAACACCCCAGAGCCGAGGGCTCACCCAAACCATCCCTAAAGCCCCGTTTTCCCCTCCCCTTGCATCCCCGAGCTGTGGTGGCACAACCTGCTGGACCACACACCCCAGCAGCACGTCCCGCATGCCACAACCCGCTCCGTGCTGGGACATCTGCTCTCTTGTTCAGCCCGATTGAAATAAGTTGATGGGTTCAACATCTCTTCAGGGAGGGAACTGGCACGCTGTGGTTGCCTAAGCCTTGTTTTCTAAGGAAAACTGGCTGAAAATAGAGGCCAAATTGAAAAATTGCTCAACAGTCCCCTTTTTCAGGACTGTCTTCGCAGCTCCACTGTCTGGGTCTGACACTTCACGTGCAGCCTCTGCTGGTTTGGGGCATGTTTTAAACACAAATAACCCGGTCACCTCCTAGAAGAGGGGAAAAATGAGCTGCTTGGCCCCAATTAAAGGATTGTTTCTTGACTTTAGTAATATTTTTATTTAAGGACTTCTCAAGCCATTGTGCTTTGGAGCAGAAATGCAAACTTGGAGCAGGGCTGCTGGTGTTTTAGGAACATCTATTTCCCAGCCAGGAGCCTGGGCACGCCGTTGTCCGGCTGCGGGCTCCCTCCTTGCTTTTGCCAGATGGGTTTTAGCTCGAGCAGAGCTGCGGGAGGCAGCGGGTTGCCCTCTGCCTGCAGCTCAGGAGCTCTGCGAAGGGCACCCCCAGAGACCTGGCTGCCTCTGGGGCTGCCTGTTAAAATTTAAAACATGGGGGGTTGTTTTTGATTCCCTAGTAATATTGAACCCAATCAAGTCAACGTGGCAGAAAATTGGGTAGCGGGAACAAAGTCCTTCACACCTTCATATAGCACGCCTAAGATGGGGCACACATACCTCCCGTGCTCCTCTCGCCTGAACAACTGCTGCAAAAATCTGCAGAAAAGCCAGAAACAGCGGAAAAAGCAGAAAAAAAATTATTACCTATAGCATCAGGGATGAAGAAGTTGTAGCCCAAGAGGCTGTAGTGCAGCACAGAGGGAATAACCCCCTTCAGCCCAGCGTGGCTCCAGTCTGACCGCAGCGGGCTCATCTGGATGAAGAGCGGTAGATGACTGGATCTAGGGGAAACACGCACAAACCTGAAGTTTTTTAGATGGCTTGCAGAAGCCAAAACTCTCCGATGCCTGGCTGTCCTGGCGGTCGCTGTGGTCAGATATGGGTTTCTCCAACCGCTTGGCATCTCCGTTGGAGGACAGTCAGTGCTCCTCAATACCATGCCCACCCACTGTGCCTGCCTTGCCAAGTTTGGCAGCCCCAATCCTCCTCCTCCTCCCTAGATCCCCTATTCAAAGCTTTCCTTCTCCTGGCTTGATCTCACGAGGACCACGGTTTGGTGGCCCACCTTGAAGACAGCACAGCCACGCTCTGGGTTGTGGCCATCTTCTTGCTACTTCTCATATGGCAACGCTGACCCTGGTGGGAAAATGCTCACGAAAAAACATACCCATGACACCAGCTGGCGTATCCCAACAGCACCTCCCACTCCAGGTCCACGTGGTTCCCCAGACCCAAAGTAGGAACCTTCTTGTGACGGGGATGGCCCAGGGGCCATGTCCCGCAGGGAGGATTTCTCCTCCTGGCTTTCATTTGTGCTCATCTGTTTCACATTGAGCAGCTCTCATTCCTGACCGCAATCTACCAGAGGAAAACATTATCTTCCCCATGTTTGTTTGGTTGGCTTTTGGGGTTTTTGTTTGTTTAATTTTTTTTCCAGTAGCATTTCTATGCCTTGGGTTTACTTGGGAGGGCAGGGTGGGTCATGTTGTCAAGCAGCCTGGTGCAGGAGACAGTGTTTCTGGTGGCCAAAAAGGGTCAAATCTGGACCTTCATGATGAGCTTTGGCTTGAAAAAATGGTCTGGAGCTCATCTAACCACGGGGTTTTTTCAGTCTGAGTCTGCTTGCTCCTAGAGTTTGGTTTCCTTGTCAACTTCCCACCCATTTACTGACTCCCCAAAGGTCTCCCAGGGACACTTTTTCATCATAGGAGGTGGTAAGGCTGATGTGCTGGTTTGTGAAACACTTCTGGTATGGAAACTGCCTACCAGGAAAGGTATGATCCTGGACAGACTAAAAAATGGTTAGAAAAGGGGCTATTTCCACCACTCTGGTTTTGCAGATGGCTGAGTAAGGGCCTGTCACCACCTTGGCATGTGAAACGCTTCTTTTTCTTTGAAAATGAACTATTTTAAAGTTGCTTTCTCATGCAGTTTGCCATCAATGCCTCATCCACAATATGAAATAAGTCATTTTGCAAACAGCCTGCATATCTCCTTGCATCTGTCAAGCATAAAAATAATGGGGAAAAAGGAAAGGAATAGTTTTTGGTGCCTTTAACCAAAGTGTTTCAAGGCATGTTACAACTGCTAACTAATAAGTTAATCCTGTTGTGGGCTACGCAAGCATGAGAAGTCAGAAAACTGCAGTTGTTTGACACCACAAGCAACTGCCGACACAAGGATCTGGCCAAGACTCCGGGGTTCACCCTCTCCCTCCTGCAGAGGAGGCAGCGACCCGAAGCTTGAGTGGCCATAAATGACAAGATGCATTTTTATTGCATCTGGCATTAATGCATTTAAGCATTTTTATGCTCTGAGACATTAAAAAAAAATAATTAAAATGCTCTGAGAGAGGAAGATGAGATACGAGAGCGACCCCTCCTTACATGTTGCCCTAGACCACCTCCAGGCTGGGTGCTGAGTGGTGTCTCGGCATCCCAAGGGCATGTTTAAAGCATCACCTCAGCCATGTCTCAGGCAGCTCCCGCAGCCATCGGCTCCAGCAAAGCATCTTCTCCTCTGTACCCACCTGGCACCGGCACTGATGACAGTGGTATTTCCCAGTGTCGCCAACGCCGCCGCCAGCACCCCAGTGTATCGGTCGCCCGCCAGCTCGGCAGGAGGTGGGACAGCTTGCTGCAGGAAGGCATTGCCCTCGGCGCCCTCGAAGACCATGTACGTGGCTCCCAGCGCCTGCCGCAGGCGCCGGGCACGTGCCAGGTACCAGCTCAGCGCCGCCTCGCTGGTGACGTTCAGGCAGGCGCAGAGCCGCCCCTTCCACATGGTCAGCAGCGGGACCTGCAGCAGAGGATGAAAATTTCTGTTGGACCCACAGAACGCACCGCCAGCGCCGGGGCGCAAGGCTGGAGGATGCCTGCACCGCCCTCATCCTGCCCTACCACAATGTGCACCGTGGCAGCGCAAGGCAAGGTAAACCCTCTCTCAAACACCCCCCACCCCCCACAAAAAAATCCCTGAGTTGATGGCAAAGTGGCATATCATTGAAATGACTGCAAAAAAGTGAATTGGGGGGATTTTCTGAATGCTGGCAAGTTTAAAATATATCTTTTGGAACAGGAAATTTGAAAGCTGCTTCGTTATGAAACGGGAGAAGAGCTGCTCCCCCAGGCATCGCCTTGCGCCCGCAGGCTTCGCCCCCAACACGGGAGGATCAGGTGATCCCCCTCTGCTGGTATTGATTCAGCTTGAGTTTTGATTTTAGGTCGAGCAGCAGGTTCTGGGGGTGGAGGGGGGGATCTCGTACCGGGGGCTGCAGGCTCAGCCAGTAGCCGGCTGTCTCGCCGTCCCGCAGCGAGCGCAGGAAGAGCGGGGAAGCAATGCTGGTGTACGGCGAGAGCGTGATGGAGAGCTGCAGTGGTGCGATCAGGGAAGGGTCCCAGGCGCGGGCCGCATCCTGCCTCTTCCTCTGCTCCGAGGGCGTGTGGTCCTGCGTGGAGGGACCGGCAGAAGAAGGTGCTTGGTAGGAGTGGCAAAGCCACCGCGCACCGGCAGCTTGATGTCGCCTCCTGCGCGGGGCAAAATGCCAAACCGAGCATCCCTTCTCAGGGAGGGGATCACAGCCCCCCTGCCCCCCAGCACAGGCGTGTTTGTGTTTTACACGTAGGGATTCAGCGGTGCCAAGAGCGGGGCCGATGGCAGCTCTCCATCTGCCTCTCGAGCCCGAGGCCAGCAGGACGGGACATACCGTGGCAGCGAGGATGGCGGTGCAGTGCTCCCCCAGGGCCAGGACCCCCTCCTCAAGGCGGTGCCGCTTCAGTCTCTTGGCCAGTGACCTCAAACCTCGTTTTATTTTGGGGGCCGAACCTGCTGGGCCATAGTACCACCAGATTGGAGACCTGCGGGGTGGAAAGAGCCGGGGCTGGGGTTTGCACCTCGTGCCGGCACAAGATGCTCAGGGCAGCAACCGGGACAAGGGCTTGGAAAGCAGCCCCGCAGCCGGCAGGGAAGGAGCGTCTCACCCCAGGAGGGCCGTATCGGGCATTGCCCGTGCCTGCCCCGCCAGCTGGCTGCCCACGTGCCGGTGGGCGGCCACGACATCCGGGCTGACGCAGAGGAGGTAGCCCAGTGGCACTGCTGCTCTCCCCACCGGCGATTCCAGGCAGAAATGCCTGTTGCTCTCCAGCGAGAGGAAGAGGGGCACGTCAGGCGCCACTGTCACTGTAACACCTTTGGGGAGAGAAGAGCAAAACGGCATCTCAGCAAGCTCCTCTTGGTCCTCGCACCAGTGGCCGGGGGGCAGGGATGCTCAGGGCAGAGCCTAACTGGTACCAGGACCTCCCGCATTGATCTCAGCCACGGAAGCAAAACTCTGCTCTCTGCTATTCCCTTTTAACCTCCAAAATGCCTTTCAAGGGCTGGATTTGCTCTGTTTCTTGCCTTCTTGCTCTGCAGTCAGCTCAGGCAGTGGCTTCAGCTTCCTCAGTGCAGGGCAGCTGCAGACCGATTGATTAGTTTGGGGGAATACCTGAAGTTTGGCGTTCTGCAGAAAAAATCCAAATATCCACCCAGCAATGACAACAGCAACTAAACTCACGCCCACACCCAGCATCCTGCAGCAGTGCCAGGCACCCCTGAGCTCAGGGCAAAGCCACCTGAGCAGGGCTGGAGGATGTGGCAATGGACACAGGTCTCTGCCTAAAAAGAAGAGAGAGACACACCAAGAGCATGGGGTTTCCCCGCGGTGCCTTGGGCCAGCCCCATCCTCTCAGGCACCGACTTGTAAACGCAGCTGAGGTGCGCCGAGGTTTCATGTCACCACCTTTTCCACAGGGATGGGGCAGTGTGGGACCTGTCCCTTGGGCCCTGCTGCCAGGTGACATTGCATTTGTAGGATATTTTAATCTTGGAGATATCTACCCTGCTCTTAAACTAGTTGCTTGCTAGACGAGGAGAGGGACAGGGAGACACAGGGATTAAAGCAGTGGGGTGCTGGACAGGGAGGGATGCCATTACCTGTTGAGCCTAAAAAGTACCTCTCCGGAACAGGCCCGTAGCCGGCAGGGTTTCTGCTGAAGTCGCTGCTAACGAAGGGCTGCGCGGGGCTCTCGGCGCCGTTGAGCGGCCAGTGCTGGGCGCGGACACTCGCCCCTCCGTACCAGGAGATGTTGGCCATGGAGAAGCAGTTCTGCAGCCAAGAGAGCATCATCAGGCGGCGAGAAACGCCTTGGGTGAGGATGAATGCGTAAATAGTTGCATTTGGAGAGGCAAAACCCCTACGTGTTGTTCCAGTGTTGTCAGAGCAGTCATGGGACAGGTCTTCCCAGGAAGCAAAATCCCAACCCCATGAGATCCAGGGGTTTTCTGCAGAAAGCAGTGGGTGCTCATTCTTTGTTTTCTGCATCTAACCTGGTAGAAGATACTTGGATTTAAGTTTTTCCTCCACAAAAACAAGAGCTGGGCTTCCAGGTACCAAAAAAATGCTGAAATTCTGCCTAACCACTTGATTTCTCAGCTAGCAGTTTATTATTAAAGTGATCAAATGGTGCAAGCAGGAAGAGAAAAAAAATTGTAGCAAGAGTCAGTAGTGCAAGTTACAAGCTTTGTTTACCCTGAAGAACAAAAAAAAGTCTTAACTTGCTAATATTAAAGCCAAAGACAACAATTTTTCTTCCTTTCCCCCTTACATGCCTGTGTTCACATGGAGGTGGAGGAATGTAAATGTCCCACGGCAGGAATGAAAACTCTATAGCTTAAAAATTATGATTTCCTTTAAAATAAAAACCCCACAAGACATCTTCCCCAAAGCCTGCCTATTTTAGATAGCTGAACTTAAATTGCTATGAAGCAGCCTGGTGAGCCAGAGGTGACACCCACGCATGACACCCCGCTGGTCACATTTCTGCACACAACCATAATTATCAAAAATTAATGGGCTTTTGAGTTGCTGCTGCTAAGATGCTTGAAACCGTTGAAGTGAAGCGGTGTCGCAGGTGCGTGTCACTGCAGGACGAGGTGGGAAATTCAAGGCAGAGGCTCTAAAATGCAGCGACGGCGCTTTCACAAAGCCAGCTTGGAAAAAAAGCTGTTGTTTGTTTTTTAAATAAATAAGTAAACCTCTCCTAGCTAGTTTCTGCAGTGTTTCTGGGGTGAATTCACAGCCGAGTTTGCAGCTATCCCCACCCACGTGTGCGCAGGGGGATTTTTAATCCTGCCACGAGGGTTCATCTCGACAGCACCGCAGCGTCCCCGGGGTGACTCGTGGGTTTTCCGCTCTCTCCTGAGGGGAAGCCCCCCTGTTCCCAGAGGCAATGAAAAGTACTTGCCTCAGCGAGATTCAATCAGTTTGGGTATTTGGGGCACTTCTCCTAGGGCTGACGGGGCAGCGGAGCAGCGAGCCATCTCCAAAAGCTGCTGGTCCCGGGGGACGTCCCCATCCTTGACCTGCCTCCTTTCAGAAACCATCCATTTTTGCTTCCAAGCCTCTAAGACTTTGCCCTCCCTGCCAAAACGGGGGATCGGCAGGGCTCAGCCTCCCGCGTGACTCCTCAGGCGGGGACGGGCTGCCCCGAAAGCCGGGGGGATTTGGGCTGCGGAGAGCGACGGGGGTGGGCAGAGGGGGACCCGGCCACCCCAGCGCAGCACAACCCCTCGTTCCTCACCCCGGTCCCGGGACCCAGCGTTTGTTTCTGCCGCGGGGGCAGAGAGAGGTTGAGTGTCCCCAAGGGGTGGGGAGAGGAGATGTAAATTATTAAAGTGGAAACCCTGGAGGCTCAGAAGAGCTGTACCAGGTATCAGCTGGACTAGTTACACCAGCTGGGAAAGCTGGGGGGGGGCGGGGAACCCTATTCTTAACTCTTAAATTTCACTGGATCATATTTTCCAATAATTTGGTTTGGGGGTTTTGTTTGTTTGTTTAAAAAGTGGGAAATCCCCTATTCTGTCTTGTTCGTCCTCTCAACCGCCCCAAATTGGTGTCAGCAAAGGAAAGCCAGCCCCACACGCAGCAGCTGAGTTCAGGCAACACCTTCCACCGGCCCAAAACAACGTCCACAGGCAATTTATGGCTAAATTCCCCATCCCCGCAGGATCCCATCCCGCTCCCTCGCCTGTCCCGAGGGCTCCCCACAACAGGACACCACGCTTTGACGGGGTGTTTCCTTCCCCTCCCTCAGGCTCGTTTTCAGAGTCTGCTTTTATTTAACTGAGGGAGAAAAGTGGGAAGGATACAAAAAAAAGAAAAAAAAGCCCCCATAAATTTTTGCAGCAGCAGACATGGATTAATCCCGTCCCGAGAGAGCTGCCGCATTGTGCCTGTGGTTGGAAGGGACCTTTTGGAGCTCCTCGTGTTTCTTGCCAACATTGTGATCTTAAGCGGTTATTTATTCAGTCTCTATATAAACACAGTTCTCCCACCCTGGGGTTGCCAATGCGGCACCGGCAGGCGGTGGTGGCCACGGCCCCTCGGTGTTTTGGGGGCTCAGCATCAGGGCACGAGGCTCCCAAAGGGGCTTTTCCCATCCAGGGCCCTTCAGTTACTGTAGGCTTTGGAAGACGGCGTCCCCCAAGAACGGTGCAACCCCATAACCGTGCTGGGAGATTGTGTGTTTGGGCTGGATCTTCCCTGCTTTGGCTCATTTTACCCCAAACGCCATGGTTGGCAGTAGGGCACGGGGGTCCCCGTTACCTTCAGCATCACGTCAGGGCGCAGCGGGGTCCAGCGGACGCCGTAGCACTCGGTGGCGGGGGCTGGTGGGGGCTCGAGGGAGAGCCGGAGCTCGGCGTCCTGCTCCCAGGCGTAGCAGAACTGCCCGCCATCATGCCAGCAGCGGTCCCGCGGTGGAGGTGGCTCGGCAGCCGGCACACCGCCCACCGTGATCACTGCCACCGTCCGCCCCGCCGGCAGCGTCCGCAGGAGCAGGGCACCCCGCCGGCGCTCCCACAGCACCCCGCCAGCACGGCCCCGCAGCACCCACTCCTCCGGTGACTGCTCCAGCGCCTGCCAGGAGATGATGCCGATGGTCATGGCGAAGAAGACGGCCACGCCAAGGCAGCCGAGGGCACCTTTCCAGGGCTCCGTCATCTCCCTGAAGCCCAAGGTCCAAGTGGCTTCGGGGATTTGGCCGGTGGAGCGGGCAAGGGGCATGGTGCGATCGCAGGGGGATGCTCCAGCTCCTCTTTCTCTCCCCTGCTGCAGCAGCGCAAGAAAGAAAAACCCTCTTCTTGGATTGTTCTGAGAGAATATTACGAAAAAAAAAAAAAAAGAAGAGTTTAAAAAAGATTAAGCCACAACTCTTTGTGCAGTAATCCAAAGGTAAGAGCAATCTCTTTTGCAGCCTCCCTCTGCTCGCTGCAGCACAGCAAATCCCACTGCCGGGCTCAGCGCTGGCTGCGACGGCAGCTCGACCGCAAAGCCCCGTGCCGGGCGTCAGCTCAACCCTTGGCACAGCCGGTGGCACCCGCTCAGCGACGCCGACCGGGGCTGGAGCCGTACACGCATGGCCAAAAGCCACCGAGGGGAGACGGGCAGCGCTGGAGCCTCCGCAGAGCTTTGGGGTTTTGCTCCTGGGTTTGCAAAGCAGCAGTAAACAGCCGGGGGGTGCAGAGAAAATATTGCAGGGGTGGTTAGGGGAAGAGCAGGGGAACGCAGCACTGGTTTTCCATCCCCCTTCCCTCTTGCCTGTAGAATTATTTGGTTAATGCACAGAGCAGGGAGAAAAAGCCTCTCCCCGGCTCAGCGCACCCACCCATCGCATCCCCCTGCCACCACCCCCCGCACTGCCGCAGCTGCATTTCTTTTACCTACAGGCAGATTAAAAGATGCTTTAGCAGTCCCCAAAAGTGGTCGTCGATGGCTGAGCACTCGAGCCCCAATTATTTTCCCGCTGCCGGGCTGGGCAGCAGGTTTTTCCTCCTCTTTCCCCAGGACAGTTTTTCCTCCCGGCCACGTCAGAGACCTTTACAGCCAAGGCAACTTGATCCAAACTAACCCAAGAGTGTTATCTAAGATGAGACACAGCCTGCTCCCTCCCACCCTGCACGTATCCTCAGGTAGTTACACTAGAAACGGAGGCAGGAAATTTAAAAAAAAAAATAAAAAAGCATTAGTTTATATGGAAATAATTTTAAGGGGAGTTTTTGCAAAGTTTTTGGAGATGGTTCTGGTTGAGCCCTTACTACACACCTGTGAATCCACACGTGAGAAAGCCCAAGCAGTGCTAAGCCTCCCCATTCTGCTGCTTTGGCGCTTTTTCTTTTTTTTGTTATTATTATATTTTGGAGGATTTTCTGCCTGTTTCTGCCTCACGCTAAGTGAGCTGCCGGGGCTCCCCTTGGGTCACCCCCAGGGCTGCAGAAGTGGGCGCTGCAGGAAAGGTGCTGCCTGCACCCGTGTGGAAGCAAGCGGCTGCCTGGGACCGCTGGATCCCAAACGGTGCAGAAAACTCTGGAAATCTGGGATTTCCATCCCCTTTTCCGTGCCCCACGCACTCATCCCACCCGTCCTCCCCCTGCTTGTGGGTGATCAGGGGAGACCTGGATTGCACAAGTAATATTACAACCCATTGGCTGCCAAGCTATAAAAAAAAGAAGGAGAATTGAGATTTCAGAGAGTTTCCCCCTTCTGCATCCAGGCAAAACCCCGACAACCCCAAGCCCTGAAGCCAAAGACCAAAGCACTACTCACCCCAGAAGACGCTGCTTTTTGGGAGGCTCTCAGCACAGCTGAATCCACTGGGAAAATCCTTGGCTGTAGCCCACATAAGTCCCTGGAGGGGCCTTGCCCACAGGCACCTCCGGGATTAATTTTCCATTTCGGCTCCGGCAATATCCAGTGTGGGATGGAGGGGAAAACGGGTCGATCATATCGGGACAAGCATCTCCCTGCTGCTGGCAGAGACTCCAGAGTGGGGAGAAAAGGTCGGATCCGGGATAAGGAGAAAGGATGAGGCAGGCTTCACCGAAAGCTCAAAGATGAGATGGGGGACGACGACTCCATCCCAAAAGGGGCCGGGATCACCTGGGAAAACGCTCTCTCCAGCTGCCAGGTTAGAGGAGATTACAGCAAAGCAGTAGGTGGTGGAGACGGGGTCGGGTGTGAAGGGCTAAAGAAAGAGGTCACAACTCCCATGGGAACCCCCCAAAAAATGCTGTCAAGGTTATGGACCAAAACCTAGTTAAAATAAAGGGAAAAACATTAAAAAAAGAAGGACTTCCACCAAAGAAGTTACGGGCAAGGCTGCAGGACTTGTGCTGCTCAGCACACCCCACGACCTGGAAAACAGCAGCAAGTAGAAGTTAACAAAATCCCACAGGGATTCAAAGCTGCTCGGCTACAACACAAACCCCAGCCGACCAAATTATTAGGGTGGGATTTGCCACTTTTTTAATGAGGTTTTACAAATCCATCTGCCCTAGCGAAAGCACGGTTTAGCTAAAAACCACGCAGAAACAGGGCAGAGGAGATGAGAAAAAATTATCTTTGGGATGGGGCCGTGGTTCCCAGTGCACCAGGAGGCTTTAACCCCCCAGTCCAGGGTGGAGAGGGGTGGATGGGGATGCAGTGGTAACCCTAAAAATTCAGAAAAGCTGCACAGGGATTGGCAATTCCCCATTTCTCACCCAAAATGGGCCGAGGGGGGGCCAGTGGGGTTCCTTGGCAGCAGCTCCAGGCAAAGCTGTGTCACACGGCGCACAATTAAACTGCGGCTGCGGGATGGCCGAGGGGCTGCGACTCGCTCCGAGATGGGATTAGAGAAACGCCGGGACAGCGAGTCTGCTGGTTA
>VYXH01008708.1:220828-233076 GCA_013397275.1 Burhinus bistriatus | reverse complement strand
TCGCTAACTTGGGTTTTATTGGCACGGGACACAGCGGCAAACGATGCGACGGGTTGCTACGGGGGGTGGGGGGGGCATGGGGTGCTACACCGCAGGTCTTCCAGCACATTCACCTCGCACGGCAACGCAGCGCTCTGCATCAGGCGGGAGGGAGGGAGGGAGAGAAACGATGCTGCAGGGAGAAGATGCTGCGAGCTGCAAGCCCTGCTCCACGCGTGCCTCTGCTGCCCCGTCTCTATGCAAACAGACAAATTCTCAGGTCACGGCGATTTTCCCTTTGGGGACGGAGCAATTAATAAGTGGACAATGAGGGGGGGTCCCTGCAAGGAGCATCATTTGCACCTCCCGGTATGCGCCCCGTTGCATCCATGCCTCAAATTGCCACCCAGCGGTTTTGCTGGTGCTACGCTCAGTGAGTCGCAGGGCAAAGGCGTTAACGAGAGGGGCTGCCCTGGGAATGCTGTTCCTCTAGGATGGAGAAGCGGGATCTTAGCCTAGGGCTTCCACGTGCATGAGAAAGGCAGTCTGTTGGATTTGCGTCCCCTTGGAGAGGGGCTGCACCGAGCCAGACGGAGATGTAAAATGAGGGGCAGACTCGGTGAAGGCAGAAACCCCAGCAAAGCACCGAGCGCGCGGTGCCTGCAGCCCGAGACGGAGCAGCAACATCTGCTGCCTTCGCCGCCTTTTGCCCAGGGTTTTATTTACAGTGTTATTAAAGGAGAGCATGCCAAGGACCCCGAAATGTTAAAAAATGGTTTTTCAAAAAAGCCAGGGATTAACAGGCTTCCCCCCCCCCCACTCCACTGTAAACAGATCTCTGTTTTGCTTTTAAACACGCTCTTGGTGCCAGCCTGTCGGCAGCCAGAGAGGGAGAAGGGCTCCAGCAGAGCTGGGGCCCTGCAGCTCCTCGGCCGGTGGGGGGACGCGGGGGGCCGTCCCTCCGCAGCCGCTTCAGTTCACAAACCCAGGGGAAAACCGGGAGGGAAAGGCAGCCCTGGGCTCCGACAGACGGACACTGGTGGCTGCGGACGGGCAAACCGGCTGACCTGGCTCTTCAGGGAGCTCCACAGCAGGGGCAGAGGGGGACACAGCCCTCCGTCACCCACCGACCCACACAGCGGATGGGTCTGGGGGCACCGAGTGATGGATGTGGGCAGCAACCACCCCCTTGGAGCAGTCGGGCAGGCTGGGAAGGTTCTGAGCAGCCAGGGGATTTTACCCACCAGCAACACTGAGCAGCAAAAGCAACATCCATTTTCCCCAGGACAGGGATGGCTGACAATGGCCCCGGAGCCAGCGCGACCCTTAGCATCACCCCAGCGTTGTGGGTGCAGCCTCAGGGCACAAACAGACCCAGCAAGCTTTCCAAGGGGAGCGGGAAAACCCATACAGACGTGTCTGTGCTGGGTCTGATCTCCGCCGAAACGCTTCTGAGCCTCCAAGGGTTGACCCAATATCACTGAAGTCACCACAACCTACCTTCACTACTGACTTCAGCTGTGCAGGAGGAGGAAGAGGGAGCAAAGGGGTAAGATGGACAAAGAACATCTTCCCTGCTGACGCAAAGCCCATTTGTAAAAGCCTATGGGCTTTAAAAGGCTGTTGGACCCCAATCCCACCCTCCCCACCTCTTAACCTTCCCCTCCTGGGAGCCAGCGCAGCCCCACGAGCTGCTCCTCAACCCTGGGGCTGAATCACGGGCACCCTCGCAGCAGGATAACCTGTCCCTCAGTCCCAGCTTGGCTGTCACTCTTGCCTCCGCGCCGGGGATGCTCATTCGGGGATGTAGTCCCTGAAGGAGTTAAAGCTGAGGCTCCGGCCTGCTGAGTTCAAGGTAGAGCTGGCTTGCATCTTGGGGATCTTCTCCATCAGCTTCGACACTGTCCTCCTCTTGAAGGAGCCTGGGGAGAAATGCCCCTGTCTCATGAGCTCCTGGTAGAGGGTGTTGAACACTGCCACGGTCTCTTCATAGCTGTCCCGGGTGGAGATCTCGTAGAAAGGAAGCTTCAAGGCTTTGGAGAGGTTTTCGCCGTCCTCTGTGGAGACCATCCTGTCGAACTGCAAGTCCTTCTTGTTGCCCACGATGACCACGGGGGGCTGCTCGCTCCCGCTGCTCCGCTTGGGGCTTGAGTGGATGTGGTTGATGAGGAAACACAGCCGCATGACCTCGTCGAAGCTGCATCTGTCCGTCACCGAGTAGACCACAGCGAAGCCATCACCCCACTTGATCTTCTCCTCTATCTGCAGGGAATCCTCCTCCTGCCGGGGCAGACAAGCTCATATTAACACCAGAAGCCCCATCATCTCCTAAATATCCATACTGCTGGTTGCAACCTAGAAAACCTCCCAAGGGGCCCCACCACCATCTCCCAGGTTTTTGGCCCTGGGCTTGCACACAGCAGTGACATGCAAAGCAACACAGGTAGCCCAAGGCAGGAATTTGATGGGTTGGGCAAAACGATGGATGGAGACAGCAATCAGCCCCATCCTGATGTGGACGAGGGGAGAGCCAGTGCTGCTAAAGCGGGTGCACAAAGGCAGGGCTGCTGCTAGATGGGAAGCCAGCACTGGGCTCTCCATCACCCGCAATCCTGGTGCTTGGTGGCTCCTTAGACCCAGCACCCTCCTGCTCCATTCAGCTGTCTCCTGCCGTCGGGATGCTCCACCGATGCGGGGAGCAGAGCTGGGCTGTGCACCGGTAAGGGGAATGGGGAAATGTTTAGCTGAAGCCACGCTGTAATTGATTTTAGAGACATATAAACTCTCCAAAACATCCTTTTTCCAAGATAAACATGTTGCGATCAATATTTCGGATACAACAGATTAAAGCTGGTGGAAAAGCAGGGATTGCCTTCAACGGCAAGTCACACTTGCCCGATGATATTTTCCAGGGTCAGCCAGCTGTGAAACGGCGCGAGCTCACCTGTCCTGCCGTATCGAGGATCTCAAAGTGCACCATCTCCCCGTCGATGACGGCCATGTGTCTGTAAATCATTTCTGGAGGAGGACAGACAGAAAAGCGTGTGTGAGAGAAGCCCCCGGCTGGCAAATGACAACCCAGGTGCCCTTGATGCAAGCCATGCAGGAGAAGTTGACTTTCACCTGCTGCAACCTACAGCCCACGCGGCCTCCGTTTCGAGCCCACGTCCTGAGCTGGTCCTCAGCCTGTCTCCCCACGCCTGGGAAGGGCAGCCCTGCGCCCACGGCATCGAGCCCAGCATCTCCGAGGGGCAGCGGAGACCCCCAGCCAGCACCCAGCCGGCTTTTGCCTTGCCGGAAATAAAAGGCTGACGGTGACAGAAGTGTTGGAGCAAAAAGGGGTCGTGGAGCGATGCTTCTGGAAGGGAAGAGGGGCTCAGCAGCAGGGTATGAAAAGCTGGGTTTTGTTTTGAGACCCTGCTCATGCTCCTAACCCAGCCGCCGCTGAACTCCTACCCCGAAGCAGCGGGGGAGCGGCTCCTTTCTAACCCAGCGATAAAAGCGGCTGCGCGGCGTGCATCTGGGCAGCTCTCCCAGCACAAAACCCGCTTCGAGCTTCATTAACATCATCAGGCAATAAAACCAGCCGGCACTCTGCTTAGCAACCGCCCTGGGCGCAGCATGCTCGACGGGACGCCTTGCTCCCTGCAGACCGAGCACCTCGCTCGCGACGGCGTTCCGTGGCAGAAACCCGCTTGGCTTGGCCGTCTACGGGATAAACCAGGCACCTTCCCCCTCCTCCGACATGGGGAAGCACCAGGTACACTCACCATACGGTCTCCGTATTTTATCACATCATATGGAGCGAGCCCAACAGGAGGAAGAAGCAGCAGGCAGGGAGGGAAACCAAATTGCACTCCGGGGGAAAAAAAAGCATCGCTCAGCATAACAAGCGAGGAGCGGGGATGTAAAGGACAGACAGGACAACGGCCGGGTTGTTTCTCAAACCAAGCCTTTCCCTCGGGTCCCCTGTGAACCAGCTGGGTTAGAGCAACACAGAGACTTCCCAAATTTCCCAGCCCTGCGGGCGACAGCAGGGGTTAGGCAGAAGGATGCACAGCCAGCAACCAGTCATTTCTGGGATACTTTGGCAGGGACATGACTTCAGTGCCCAAAAAACCTCAAACCCAAATGCAAAAAAAAACCCCTACAAGATAGGAAAGCACTAGCCACTGCTCCAGTGGCTCAGATACCTCCTTCCCCTCAAAAGCCACCTCCCAGCAGGAGGATGACTAAGCCTGCTGTGCTTCCTTGTGCGATGCCGACGGCTCGCCCCAACGCATTTTGCCTTAACAAAACAACAGAAAAGGAAAAAGGAATGCAAGAGCCAGGGAGGTGCCACGATGGCTGGTGGCTCCAACCGTTGCCAGTCTGGTCAAGGAGGAAGAGGAGGGAATACGGTGAGCTGGGAGCAGAGCCAGCTCTGCCGGAGCGGCGCTGAGTGCACCAGGGTCTCCAGGCTGAGCCAGTGGCAGCAGAGAAAGAAACAAGAAAAACCTACCTAAGGTTGGGTCGTAGTCTCCAATGAACCTCCTGGTGATGAATCTTACAGTCAATGCTGTAAAAAAAACCACAACAAACCCAGTTACGGTTGTGAGATCAAACTGCTGAGAAGCACTGGCTGACTGCGGTAGGAGGGACGGAGCAAAGACCTGCCCCAGCCTCATGGGAAAGTGCCTGTGTGGGCACCAGGAGAAGACAGCCCAGCAGCGACGCTGCGAACCTGGCCCCATGAGGACCAGGTTATTGCGGGGTTGGGAAAAGTGTCTTCAAAGATGCCCAAAAAGGCAGGGTCACTGCTGCGTGCTGGCCAGGGCTGCCCTATGATGACCAGAGAAGACTACAATAAAGCAGCAAATTGTCAGATCTTGGTGACGAAAGGTGAAGGTGAGGCAGACTGGGAAAGGATCACGGTTGCCTAGGTGGATGCCTTGGACCAAGATTGTTACAAGCCCTGTTTTCACCCCCGAAAGTCCCCGGATGATGGCACAGCCCCGGGCAGGCTGTCCTCTGCCTTGCTTTACCCCGTGTACAAGGTGGGAAAAGCACGTCAGGACGGGCAGGAGCCCACCCAGGCTGACAGCTCGCACCTCCCCTCTCCCACACAGCCTAAGACATTTCCAGAGCTCGCAGACATTGGGCATTTCAAAATAACGTCACTGCAGCCCCGGGAAAAGGCTGGTTTTTGCACGGTCTTTGCAATCGTTTGCATCGAGGACCGAGACCCCACCATGTGATGGGATGCCCCCGGCAGAGGAAGAGGTCTCTGCCCAGCTCCATGAGCGACACACCAGGCACCCCTGCCCAAAGCTGCCTGCTCGTCATCAGCAGCAAAACACCCGTCACGTCAACGAGATGCAGCCCACCGGCAACGGGAGGCACCGACAGCCCCCCCGAGACCGGCTAACCTGCTCCCCCGCCTTGCCCCAGCGCAGCAACCGACCGCTCCTGCACTGCTGCCCTCAGAAACGTCCTTCCAGCTCGCGTGGACGTGGCAGCTCAGAAGCCCCAAAAGCGGCAGCGAGAGGTGGCCGGGCTCCACAGGAGGTAGCCAAGACGGGAGGCATTTCGCCGTGCTTGGCCAGCGGTGGCAGCAGGCAAAGCTCCCCACGACCCACCCAGACACGCAGGCGAGAGGTGGCTCCTCGCACGGGCAATTCACCTCCCTGCAGGGTTGGGATTGATAAATTGCATTTTCTGGCCTTGAGCCTGCAAAGATTTATGCACGTGCTTAAGTTTTATGCTGGGTGAGTGATCCCCTCGGTGGCCTCCAGCCAAGCGCTTTCCAACGGCGAGCTCAACGTGGGGGAAAGTCAGTGCCGGGCCAGGCTCTCCCGCTGTATCGCCGGCACTGACGGTATAACCGCCTGGATGGGTCCCGTGAATTTCAGCGCTGTTTGTTTAACCTGACCCAGGCCCACCACAGGGAGAAAGGAAGGCTGTTGGCACCAAATCTCATGAAATTCATCAAAAGGCCAAAGTCGGAGGAACACAGGGCACGGCACACCAGGAGGTCCCCCTTACGCCAGCCACGTGTTGTGGCGAAACCGGCCCTGGGAAGGCAGCTGGCAGCACGAGGAGCTGGGGGAGCAAGAGCTGAGCACGATGCCCCAAGGACCAGCCCACCCCTGGGTGGACACGTCACCTTCCTGCCATGCCTGCGCCTGGGAATCCACATCCCCAGCACGGGGATGCTGGGGACAAGCGGGGAGCGTTGACTCTGTTTCAACCTTGCAGGAGTCCTGCTCCCCGGCAGCTCTCCGGCGTGCAGGGAGAGCAACCGGCCCCCGCTGCAAAAACACCCCTGCCCCTTCCGTCTGCCGGTGCAGCACCAACACAGATCGAATCATTTGGCCCGATTTTTCCTCCTTGCAAGGGCAAGGAAAGGCAGGAAGAGCCTCAGCACAGCAGTGCGGGCAATTAAACCCCTCTTATCCAATTACCACATCTCCCCGCACCAGAGACCGGGAGACACGAAGCCCGAATTACGCTCTAATGCGAGGCTGGGTGGAGGTCTGCTGATGCTGGAGGCTTGCCCGATAGCTCCATCAAACATGGCAAGGGCTTTCTCCTCGCTGGGGAAAAGTACTGCTTCCCATCGCCTCCCTCCACCCATCCAGGCTGAAGGAGCCAGACCTCGGCTCCAGAGCCAGGGCTTGTTTGAGGTGGGCAAGCTCCCGGGGGACTGCAAAAAAAATAATCAGAGAGACTCCTTATATTTTTCCGTAAGGGGTAGCAAAAGCTTTGCCGTCGTGCAGGGTCTCTAGAGGGGTATTTCCAGCAAGGGGGACAGCAGACAGCACTGAGGCTCAGCTGGCAAATGGCCAGGAACAAGAAACAAGCAAAGACTTTCTACGTAACGAAGCAATTTGGAGGTGCCAAAAATCCTGCTGGTCTGAACGGGGCAGGGAGGCAGCCAGAGCTTACCTGTCACTCCTGCTAACAGAGCTTTGCTAAATGTCCCTGATGCGGCCAAAGGGCCATAAAAACGTACCTCTGCCCTGGTACATGCGGGGTTTGATCACGGTCTCCTGCTCCAGAGCCTCTCCCGGCACTGCCGCAGCGCCCGGGGCCGCAGCACCACCATCGCGGTCCCCATGCTGCACCCTGGATGGCACAGGGAGGTGGCAAGAGGAGACTGGCGCTCGTGAAAATGGGCAGAAGCAGGTGAGATGCTACCAAGCCAGCTTCATTTTGGGAAGGCTCGCAGCATCCCAAGGGTGGATGCAGGAACACGGCGCTGAAGAGCTGGCCGGAGACGTGGTTTTGCTCTGAAGCAAAGCCGACACAGTTTTTACTTGACTTTTCACACCTGCAGCCTCAAGCAGCCCACGACAAAGCCCCGGGAGAGCTGCGGGGAGGCCGTGACGCTGGGGCTGAAGGGGAGGTACTGGGGAGGTGAGGGGCAGCAGGAGGTGCTTGGCTGCCATCAGTTTACCAGCAGCAGAGAACTTGCCTGCAAGGCTACGCCAGGGGCTTACGGCAAGAGAACTCCTTTGGCCGGCCAGGGAAAGCCATGGCTTGGAGCCTGGGACTGCGGAGAGCGAGCGGTCACTCTTGGGCTTTCACAGGGAAGGAGGAACAAGAGCAAAGCCCGGGTGCTGTTCGGCGACACGCAGAGCGAGGGCACAACGTACAGAGCCCGCAGCAGCTCGCTAAAACGGGTCGTCTCATCCAGGATGGGATAATTGGGACAATTACGGGGCAGCAGTGGTTTGGCGGAGACCAGCGGCCACGCAGAGGAGGCGGGTGGGGATGTGTCTGCTCGCCGGGGCTGCGGCTGGCAGCTCGGCTTGGACCAAGGAGAAACTCCACAGCTCTGGCTGCTGGGGGGATAATTCGGGAGCAGTTACAGGGATCCGGCTCTGGGGCGTGGAGCTGGCCAAGCAACAGAGCAAACGCAAATGTTACACCCCCTCTGCTCAGAAACCAGCACAGGAGGCGGTGCAGGATCCAGTCCATGAAACCCCCGGTGCCGGAGGAGCATCTCTTGAAAAGAGATCGCCGCAGGTGACCAGCTGCATCTCCTGAGATCCCTTCTGCTGGCAAATGACCCTCTAGCCAAGCACAAAGGCTTATTCTTCTACTCACCTTTATCTCCATCCCCACCCTCCGCAATATCTTTCTGCAGGGGATTGCCTTTAGGGTGGACTTGCAAAGCACTAGCATCTCCGAAAGCAGCTCTCCACCCTGGCAAAGCAAGCCAGCTTTCCTCTGGCTCTCAGATCTTCCCTTCAGAGCAAAATGGGGAGCTGCGTTTTGGGGAGAAAAGTCGGGAGCAGCGCAAACACCCTCTCAGATGTTGTTTCAGAAACATCTTGCTCTTTGCCTTTGGGAAGAGTGAGGCAACACAACTGATCTTCACGCTTGGTCCTTGCGGTCTACGCTAATCCAAACGACCTTCCAGGCTGCCTCGGTGCTCAGGAGCCGATCCAGGGGCCTGATGCTGCAAAAACACCCGTTCAAAGCAAAACCCTCCACGTGGCCTTTTGCACGTAACATCTTTTCAATGTCGAAAACGCACCGTCAATGTCTGGGTGCGATTTTCTGGTGAAACCCGTGGTTCGGAGGGAGCACAGGAGCACAGCTAATGGAAGTGATGCTTAAACCCTTCAAGGTGTTAATGACAGTAATGGGTATGGGCAGGCTGCGCGGGGACGGGAGCGAAATGCAGCGGAGAGGCTGAGAGCTGGCTTGGAAAGGCAACAGGAGCGGAAAGTGAAATTGGTGGAAAATGAGTGGGAACAGGGAAAAAAAAACCCAGCGAGAGCAAGGCAGGAGTGCAGAAACCAGGAGGGACGGGATGGAGAAGCTGCGCACCAGGCGTCTGCGCAGCAGGAGGAAGGAAACAGAGCAGGAGCGTGAAGGGAGAACAAACCTCACCAAAACCGGGATACTGTATTAATCCCCTGCCCAGAAAGCAGGACACTGATGGAAAGCTGGCACCAAGCAGGACGGATGCCCTCCCGCACCGAGCTTGCTTTCCCCATGCAAATCCGGGGGCAGTTTGTCCCAGCTGGCCACGGGCAAATGTTCCCCACGTCTCACCCCTGCACACCCACACCGCACCGGTCAGGATCTGTGCATTCGCCCCGGGAATGTGGCTTCCCACCTGAGCCGGCCTTTCTGCTTCTCCAGCCCCAATATCTCCATCCCAGGCGGCTTCTCCTGCCCTCCTACACCTGCCCGGCTCCTGCTTGGGGCAGTCGCCATCCTCTCACCTCCCAAGCCGTCTCTGGGTTTCAAACCCTGCCCGTCAGAGAAGGC
Organism: Burhinus bistriatus; assembly: GCA_013397275.1. NCBI lineage: Eukaryota > Metazoa > Chordata > Aves > Charadriiformes > Burhinidae > Burhinus > Burhinus bistriatus. Next base: position 223,830 of record VYXH01008708.1, on the reverse strand, counting down.
AGTTGATGGAACAAGCACGTAATTTAGCAAAACTGCTCTGTGGAGATAACCGAGGAGCGTGCAGGAGGCATGTATCAGCGTCTTCAAAGAGGCGACCAAATTATCAGGGGGAGAGCGAGACAAGTCAGGCTCAATTTCTAGAAAGCACCTGATTCTGCGTCATATGTTAGGCAGGCACCCAAAGCCGGAGCGCATGGTGTTGTATGAGAAGAGGAGCCAATTAAATTGATTAAAAATTGGCTGGGGCACAAGAACACAAGCGAAGCTGCCAATCGGGAGAAGAGGATGCAGGCAGAGAGGCGTCCGCACATCCACGCAGCCTTATAAGGAATTTTTTTTCCCCGTCTTGAACATAAGTAACCTCAGAAAGGGCTCTCCTTGGAGAGCCCCAAAGCTGAAAGGGTTAATTTTATATTCGATTTGGTCTCTAGGAATGACTACGGGGCGGTTTGGTGCGCGATTAACCTGCCGGTGGGGGGACGGGCTGGTTACCTCCAGGATCGCACCGAGCCCTGCGCACCCACGTGCTGCTCTGTTTATGCTGCTGCATAACACATCTCTCTTGCGAGCGTAGCGGCTTACAGCATCAATTCATCTTCGGTTCGTGTTTTGTAAGCAGAGCTTTCCTCTGAAGTATGGCAAAGTTTACACTGGCTAGCATCAACAGCAGAAGACAGAAGATAAGGCAGGCTCTGGCTGGGCTGGATTTACAGCCTCCCGCAGGTGATTTACACAGCCCGGGCCAAATCTTTAAACTGCCGACAGGGTTCAGCCACGGGTCTGCACCCAAACCTGTCCCCGCTCGGAGGATCTGGGGCCTCGGATCACCAGATCTTGAGGATTTCCAAGCTGCTCCAAAAAATCAAACTCTTTTGCTGAGAACTGAGAGTTTTTTTCCCCCCGTTTGCAGCTGTCTAGATTTTAATTGCCCTTTTGACTGTTCACGCTCCTCAGCCCCCTCAGCTCTCCCAGCCTGGCTTCTGCTCCCCAAGGGGGCCGGTGCCAACAGCTGGCCCGGGTGATGCTGGGGTCCCCTCGCATCCTGCCAGGACCGGGAGCTTGGCAGCTCAGGGATGGGTTGGGATGAAACCTGCCTTCACCCTCCCCTGCTTCCCCTCCCCAGCACAGGGGATCCCCACGCATCGCCCCCCCTCCCTGCCCCAGCCGCCTCCCCCACCCCGTCCTCCCCGGCCCCGCGGGAGCTCAGCGATGCTGATGCTGATGCTTTTGCCTCCTTCCTCACGTTTCACGCGCGGGTCCATCACCCAGGGTGTTAACCGTCCCACCGGGCAGGGGAAACTACTTAAGAGGTTTCCTCGCCCCCGGCTCCGTCTGGCGCAGGGGCTCACGAGCAGCAGGACCCGCAGCTCGGGCACAGCACCCAGTGAAGACGACATGCTGTCCCTTTGCAGGAGAGGACGTGCAGGATGGCACCCAAGGGGACAGGGATGAGGAGAGACCTGTGTCAGGGTGGTTGCTAGCCCACAGGGAATCACGTACCCGCTCCGGGGACTGCTGCCAGTTCCTGGCACGCTCCCGCTCTCCTCTACACAAGCCAGGTATCGATTGCCTCCCTCTGCCCTGATTTCATGGCCTGTGTGACTGTCACAGCTCAAGAGGGCGGCAAAAAAGCCCCGCTGAAGGGCCTTGAAGGTTGCGGGCACCCATGGAGCTGGACCACCACCAGGCAGACCCTGCAGATCGGCCCCACAGGATACCCAGCCCCGCCACGGCAGCCGCCGAGGAGGGCGCCGGGGCCGAACCCCACTGGAGGAACCTTTAAAGACCCTCGGCATGATCCGACCCCACAGATGAGGCACAACAGCCTCTCACTTGCCCACAGGAGGGGCCCAAAGCTCCCAGGCACCCGCTCCGCACCGGGTGGGATTAACGCCGGTGGGGGAAGCGCGTATGTGCAGGCTGGGGTGGGGGCGAGCCAGAGCACTTCGTACACTCTGTACAGCCATCACTCGCGGCTCCATCTGCCTGCAGGGACTTCGAGGCCAAACACCGCACACGGACCCCCCCGGTGCTCCGGGTACACCCGGAGCTGAGCCCCGTTCCCATGTTCCCACTCCCCCATGCTGGGCTGCTAATTGAGATCTGGGAGTCGTCTCCTGTAATTTAATGAGGGAAATCATGATTTTTCACTAACGCTGGGCAAGAAGAACTCACCGGCCGGCAAGGCAAGAGGCTCGCAGGTTACTGTATATGGAAACACAACTTCAACGGCACCAACAGCCAAAGCTGCTGGCCACGAGCCAGGCGGAGGTGCCACCGCTGCAGCGTATTTAAAGGTTACGCCTTTTCCGGAGTGGCAAGCCCGCAGGACGTTGCCCTGTCCCCAAGGACACAGCAGCCCTGGCCGTGTCCCCCTCAAGCTCTGCATGGATCACTGCTCCCCTGCCCCACTGGAATAAAAACAACGCGGACACGCACCTTTCCTTGCCAGCGATGGCACCTCTTGACCCGGCTCCTGGCACGCTGGACACTGCGCAGAAACAGAGCGGAGGCCGCCTTCGCCCCCGGGTGCTCGCAGCCCGGGAAAGAGGAGTGGGAAGAGGGGGAAAGATGATCTCTGGGCAGGAGCCGGGTCGAAGGAGAGAGCTCAGGTGCTCCCGTCTCAGCATCCCAAATCCCCACTCTGGCAGCCACAGATGGAGAGCACTAAGCAAAGCGCAGGGAAAGGGAGTTTTCCCAAAGGAAAGCTAAACCCAGCGCTGTCCCACGAGGCTCTGCAAACCCCGCTCCCTCTGCTAAAAAGAAGCCGCAAACTCGGAGCACCGGTAAAGCACAAACCTGAGCTCGGCCTTCGGTCCTGAAAGCTCCCACGGTCGGCAGCCTCCCGGCCGGACCCGCTCCCCTGGGCTCGCTGGGCAGCCAGGGACCACGTTGGGACCCTCGGGACGAGCCCCCGGCTGCAAAGCACCGGCCGAGGGGAGGGAAACTCGGTGCCCTTGAACATAACGGGCTCGGGGGTCCACCTGGGCGATGCCGCAGCC
>VYXH01008708.1:192665-219574 GCA_013397275.1 Burhinus bistriatus | reverse complement strand
GGAGCGGCGCAGGGGCCGCGGGAAGCTCATGCCGGGGCCGGGGCTCGGGGCCGGGGCCCCGCCGAGCTCCGCCGGGCGCTCCCCGCTCCGCCGGGCGCTCCCCGCCGGCTCCGCCCCGGGGGCCGGGCGGGCTCAGCCCAGGGCTCGGTGCGGGCGGTCCCAGCTGATGCCCACCTCCTCCTCCTCCTCCTCCTCCTCCTCCTCCTGCCGCGGGGGGGTGCCCCCGGCCGGGGCTCAGGGGGCAGAGGGGGGCGCTCCCCGGTGCCGGAGGGGNCAGCGTATTTAAAGGTTACGCCTTTTCCGGAGTGGCAAGCCCGCAGGACGTTGCCCTGTCCCCAAGGACACAGCAGCCCTGGCCGTGTCCCCCTCAAGCTCTGCATGGATCACTGCTCCCCTGCCCCACTGGAATAAAAACAACGCGGACACGCACCTTTCCTTGCCAGCGATGGCACCTCTTGACCCGGCTCCTGGCACGCTGGACACTGCGCAGAAACAGAGCGGAGGCCGCCTTCGCCCCCGGGTGCTCGCAGCCCGGGAAAGAGGAGTGGGAAGAGGGGGAAAGATGATCTCTGGGCAGGAGCCGGGTCGAAGGAGAGAGCTCAGGTGCTCCCGTCTCAGCATCCCAAATCCCCACTCTGGCAGCCACAGATGGAGAGCACTAAGCAAAGCGCAGGGAAAGGGAGTTTTCCCAAAGGAAAGCTAAACCCCGCTCCCTCTGCTAAAAAGAAGCCGCAAACTCGGAGCACCGGTAAAGCACAAACCTGAGCTCGGCCTTCGGTCCTGAAAGCTCCCACGGTCGGCAGCCTCCCGGCCGGACCCGCTCCCCTGGGCTCGCTGGGCAGCCAGGGACCACGTTGGGACCCTCGGGACGAGCCCCCGGCTGCAAAGCACCGGCCGAGGGGAGGGAAACTCGGTGCCCTTGAACATAACGGGCTCGGGGGTCCACCTGGGCGATGCCGCAGCCGCCCCCGGAGAAACTCCCTCCCCATCCCGGCTTGCTGAAACAGCCCCCGCCTGCTGCCCAGCCCCGGCTGCGCCNAGGGGGCAGAGGTGGCCGCTCCCCGGTGCCGGAGGAGCCGGGCGCTGCCGGCATCGTGCCTCAGTTTCCCCGCACGCAGCAGCCCCGGGGGTCCCTCACCGGGACCCTTCGCCAAACGAAGGGCGGGTGCTGCTCTGGAGAGCTGCTCACCTGAAAGGGGGCAAAGCGAGGAAAGAGCAGCAGAAAGGTGCGACGCCTCCCCAGGCGGGGAAACACGGCCAGGGCGCTGCCTCCCCCCAGATCCCTGCGTCAAACCACCGTTTCGGCGCCGGCCACTTCTGCGTGCAAGACAAGTTAACAAAGACAAGAGAAGTCGGCTTAGCCCCCAGCCTTTCCCCTCGTCCCATCCTTCAGGCGCAGTGTGGTCCTCACCAAACTCGGCGGGGTCAACCCAGCTCACTCGTCGCGGCCGGGGGCAGCCCAGCACCAAGCCCTCGCTCCTACGGAGTCAATCCTGGCTCCGCACAAATCAGCGACTAAATCCCCATCGGGATCAAAGAGCCAAGACTTCACATCAGGCTGAGAACCAAACTTTGCACGGGCTTTGGTGCAGCACCACTGGCAAGGCTCTTAAATGACAGCGTGTGTACCCAAGAGCAAGGGGTTGTGTGTGTGTGTGGGTGTGTGTGTGTGTTTGTGTGTACAAGGGTGGGCACAGGCAATGTGTAACTGCTCAGAGCAGCAGCCGGAGTGGCGCTGGATGTGTGTTATGGGTGCATGGAGTACTGGGAAGAAGGGAAAAGACCCACAACATCTCAACCGTCTTCAGCAAACTCCAGGACGCAGCTTGCCCATGCGGCGCAGATGCACGGAGGACACCAGCACTGCAAACTGCAGCAGAAGGGACCTGACCAAGCCTGTGCTGGGGCTTCGGTCTCTTTTCCGAAGGCTTTAGTCATTTCTCTGGCACGGGGATCTCTCTGCCTGACCATCTCGGGTGACTTTGCTTGCAACAGAGCACAGACCATCCGCGCCGTCTTGGACGGTGCTCAAGGTAACACAAACCCCACCTGATATTTATAGACCGTATCATGTGTCGAAAGTAAACATCGCTGCTGCCTCCAGAAGACATTAGCACGCAACCAGCGCCTAAGTGGGTGTCTCACCTTGTACGGGGAGAAGGGTTATGGAAAGCACTGCTGCCGCCAACGGGAGAGCGTAGCTGTTAATGCTGCCGGGGCAAAGCTCTGGCTGGAGAGAGGGGCTCTCCTTGGAGAGCAAGCAGACCTCACCCACAAACTCATCTTGCCATCGCAAGCTGCCATGTGCTTCCCCGCGTGTCTTTCAGCCACTCGCGACAACCGTGTCCCTGCACCACTTCTCCAAAGCTGGGGAGAGGCACGTTCATGGCTTGACTACATCTGGAACACAGAGACAACAGCAAGAGCAATAAACCTCAGATTTCAGGACAAAAGCTGATTCCCAGCTGGGGAAGGCGGGGGGCCTGTGTTTCAAGAAAAAGAAGTCTCCGTTATGTTCCTTTCCTATTTTTAGCCTGATTTCCTAAGGAAATGAGATGTCTGCAATCAAGTCCTCTGTCTTGCCTGTCCCTCTTCAATACCATTTTTGAATATGTTGCTCAATTTCAGCCAAATCTGACAGCGAGGGAGAAGCCGCAGAAAAAATTCTTTTCCTGCAAGTTTTGTGGCAAAAAAATGGTCAAATTTCATGGAAAATCAACCCTTGCACTTTGGAAGGCAGGAACCAGCCGGCAGGTTCCCGGCCGGAAGAATCCAGAATAACTATTTCCACTGCTCCCAGGGGTGGTTCAGATTCCTCGTGCACAGAGTCCCTCGCAGCAGGAGCGTGCTGCCCTCGCCTCCTGGTAAAGCAACCGGCACCGCCGCCTTGTGCCGCACTGGAAGCCGAGCAGTCCCAACATATACATCTCTACCTGCCTTAATTTTGATTGCATTAAAAGGGCACGGATTTGCAGGGATACAGGAACAAGCGTACAAGAAGGATGGACTTAAAATTGAAGCACAGCATCGCCGCATTGTGTGCCAGCCCTGCCACAGGCTTCCAGTATCACTTTGGCAGAACCACTTCACCTCCCCTGTTCTTCCGCAAAGCTGAACCATCGCCACCCGTGGCCACGCCACAGTGGCCCATCTGTTCCCACACACATCTCCGTTGGGAGGGAGAGGGATGCACGTCCCTCACAGTCTGCAGTTGTTTCCAGTTGCACATATTCAGAACATCAAAAAACCCCAAACTCCTTGCAGAGCTGTTCCACTGAGAGACCTCTCCATGATGGCAGAGAAAATGATGCTGTCTTGTCTTTTTCTTCCAGCGTCGAGGAAAAAGACACGAGATCTACCCCCGAGGAAAATCTACACAGCCCTGCTACAATGTCTAGCAAGCGATGAGATCCCAGCTGGACTGCAGGACTCTTCCAACAGGCCTTTTAGACTGGCCTTAGCAGTTAGCAAGTGAGCGTCCTCCTCTGGCCATCCAGGTCCCCTCTGTGGTTACTTTTGATGAGCCGTGGCACAATTACGCATTTCAAAGACATTATACAGCCCAACAAGGTTTCAGGGAAGTGGACTGAAGGCAGGGAAAGCTCAGCCTTACGCTACACAGAAGAAGCCATACAGAAGATTCGTGGTACATGCCCTTAGGAGGAAGAAGGCATCTTTCAGCTCTGGGGTGACCTTATGCATCAAGCTCATCAAGCTCAAGAAACAGAGCCCTAGGCAACAACTGATCTCCTGTCCTTCAAACCTCGCTGACCTCCTTCTCTAAACCTCCAAAGGCTCTTGCTGGAGAACACAATGGCACACCTGGACGCTTGCCCGCACATCCAAGGGCAGCTCTCACCAAACCAGCTCCGTGACACAGAAGCGTTGCTGAAACACAGAGGGCTGTTCTTGCAGCAAAGCCCACAGAGGAGGCGTGGGAGAGGTATTTCCATTAAGATGATCTCCTGTACTTCTTTAGCCTTCAAGACAAAATACAAGCATTCAGCAGAGTCCACCTAAAACTCTTTTTGGTGACAAGTGTTTAAATTCAGCCACGTGTGGAGTGATGATACGCTTAGATAGCCCACAGCAGAACTTTGAAGGAGAAACATCTCTGCCCAGCTTGCATCCGACTTCCTTCTCTCCCTTCAAAACACTGTTGTTTCACTTATCTCAAAATCAGAGATAGCAGTAGACTAACCTAGACCAGAACTTGTATAAATTTGTTTCTTTTTCATCCTTGATTTAAGTCAACAAACCTAAGAGTGCTGCTATTCACAGTGTTACGCTCACCTCCATCCTGGTGAAGTGTTGGCCTTGGGGATCACTAGATAACCACTCACTGCTGTAGACCCTCCTGCCGAGATGAGGAGCTGAAAGTACCACTCGGAGAGAAAACAGCTCTACACCCTTCAAAGCCATCTCCCACGACCAGGCTGGATCAGACCACTGTGACCCTCCAATCCAACACCAAGAGCTTCAGAGACAACACAGAAAAATATATCCTTGTCTTCTTCAGGAAAAGGCTGGCTTGGGCCCCGGCGCTGGTGGGTTTATATCCCTGACAGCACATCTGGGGACTACCCAGAGAAACTCCTACTCACCTCACGCACAGATCTCCTTGGCGTGGTGGGAAGCCACATGTGTCTTCCCATACATGCATTCAGCACCAGTGCCTATGCAGTCCCACGTTTGCTGGGGACCTTTCAGCTGGACGACAATGGAAACATGACTTCATCATCTGCAATCGCTGAATAAGCCACCTCCAGTGTAACAAAGCACCTGTGGCAGAGCCAGATGAAAGTAGGTGGAGTAGATATTGTTTTCTGTTGAAATATTTGTGGTCAGGCTATTCCATACTTGCCGTTTTTTAAAGATGTGGAGCCCGCACTGGGAAAGAGGCCAAAGGCACCCATGAATCACGTCCCTGCAAACAAAAATCCACCAGAAATAAAAAGTTGTCCTAAAGGAGACAAAGAACCAAATCCCCTTGGATCGTAGCCTCGGATCATGGCAGTCCCATACTGTGGTCCAAACTAAAGCCCTGCTGGATCATCACCTATTTTGAGAGCCCCCCCGAAAATTGAACTTTGCTGCTTCAGAAAGAGAGAAGTGGTGTGTTTGTTTTTATTTAGAAAAGGAAGATAAAACAAAAGCTGGTCCCTTTTCTCTCCATGAGGTGACCTGAAGGTGCGGGATGCTAGATCTATGCAGAACACAACTCAGTTTCAAGATGACCTTGAAGCCTGCACCCTCTTTTCAAAAACGACCACGGTATTTCAAAGCTTTGGTCTCACAACACTCAGCTCATCTCCTGAGCATCCACTGGAAGGGCTCACAAACCCCATGTCTCCAACTCACATATCACATTTAATTGTCACTCCTTAATGACTGTACAAACATTGTTCCTACTGAGACAATACCGTGTGCGACAGGCTTCGCTGCCAGCATGCCTCTTGAGAGTTAATGTCAGACGGGGACGTCAGGGAATGCTCTCCAAGAATATAACTGAAGCCACACCGCCCTGTCAATAAACATATTTTTGGTTGCTATAGCAAAGCCAGCATGCAATTAAAAAGTGCTCTCAGACTTCAGGGCCCTCTCCTTTCTCCACAGCTTTACACACTCGTTCCGTTCCTACCAAAATCAAACCCTGACTTTGCTTCAGCCGTGCGAATGCTGCGTTAGCAGCCAGGCAGAGACACGGCAGGAGCAGGGACATGGATCCCAGTCGCTTCTCCCATGTTCTATAAATAGGGAGAGAGAAAATAGATGAAAGGCACCTAGCCCCAGTGCTTGCTCACGCCCAGGCTTGCTGGCTGCTCTCTGACTTCTCCATAAGGGCTTTGTATCAGCCTGGACCCGGTGGCGAAGCATTCCTTTTCTCTTCTTCATGAAGGGGCTATTTTTTAGGTCACAAGAGACAAGAAAACCTCTAGTGAAAGAGAAATCAAACCAACTCAGTTTCCTAGTGTTATATTCTGTCTGTTGCTGATTTCTAACTGCTAAAGCATATTTCAATGCGCAGCCAAAATGTGGCCAGATCCTGCTGAGAAAATAAATCTGGCTCCACCTAAGAGTTCAAAGACGCCTTTGCAAAGCTGACAGAGAAAAAAAAAACACACCAAAGGGGCATGTTAACAGCATTTCCCTTCCACCCCGGAGGCCTGAACAACATGTCCTAAGAACTTTTCAAGCTGCCTTGCCACTTCAACAGGATAAACGCCTGCAGCTCATGACACGGTAGAGCACGTGAACGTTAAGCACATCCAAATACCATAACCAAGTCGCTAAATCCCTTTGCTGGCTCTCGGCTCCCAAAGAGAGTTTCATGCACTTTTGGTTTTCCGCAAAAGCTGGCCGTTGGGAAGACAGGACACTGACGCTTACCACGTCTATCACACTTCATTAGGCTGCACAAATAACGGATCCTCACAACGGGAAGCCTTCACGCTGCGAGAAATGGCTTTGCTTGTGAAGCTTATTTTAGAATGCAGAACAACTTGCCAAGGGAAGGAAGAGGAACCCCATCATGTAGGTAATTTAAAACTTGTCCAGACAGAGCTCTGGAGGTACACTGCAGAAAGCTGTCCTGTAGGATGACCAGTACGGGCTGTTTCCCCTTCAATCACGATGATGATCTTATCGTTGTCAGGACGTGAAACCCAAATCCAAGCCCCTCAAAGCTGCAGACTTTGCCATCCGAGCAGCCGTGACCATCACATCCCATTGCAGGGTTTAGAAGAACAGCATTACCTTTTAATGATTAAAATCTCGCTCCGAACCAGCTCTTGAAAGTGTCTGTATCTGAGGGGGAGGAAAAAATCAACGCAGCCACAGATGAATTAAGGTGCCGTGGTCCATTGCTCTCAAAAGGGCAAAGGATGAGGTCACGGCTGGGCTGACATTCAGCCAGGCCAGCAGTTCATTCATCTCTCGGGCAGCAGTGCGCACGTTTGCTGCTGCGGCACACAATTTGGGCTTGGCTAAACACCTCCCTTGGCTCCCCCGGGGAGGCAGCAGGAAGAGGGGACGGGATGAGGGGTGTCCCAGGGCACTGCATGGTCTGTCTGGGATCCGGAGAGCAGCCAGGAATCCCGACTGCTGCACCCAGGCGTTCATGCTCAAAGTGGGGGGACGCGAGAGCAACGCGAGGCCAAAGCGGGGCTGGCAGAGAAGCAGTGGCACCTCCCGACAACTCTTTCCAAGCAAACCTCTCGGCAGCCCGGCTGGCAAGAAAACAACACTTCCTTATTGTGGAAAAATGTCAGAGCTGCAAGGCCTGTTGTCCTTCTGCCGGGGAATGAAGCAGAGTCCTACCAACATTCTTCGAAAGCACGAGAGAGAAACCAGAACAGCCAGCGGCTTTGTGGCCAGCGGGCAGGGAGCAGGCGCTGGAATTTGGGTCTGACTCAGAGCAGAGGTGCCCTCCGCTCCGGCTCTCCAGCCTCCCCCCAGGCAGCAACTCCTTATTTACACAAAGTCAAACAGCACCGAGGGCAGATTATGGGGGACAAACGCTGCGGTTTCGCTTCAGAGGCGCTGGATGGCAGGAGCTCAGGCCTGGTTCTCATCTAACCCACATGGATGCCTGATCTTCAGTCTCTGGGCAAAGCATCTCTCAAATTCCACCCTGATCTGACGTACTGCCCAAAAAGATGTTTTGTCCGAACAGATAAATTTCCACTATGAATCAGTGCCTAGGAAAAAAAAAAAAAAAGCAGCCTGCTTTGTTGAGAAATTTCTGCTCTTAAGCTATTTAAGTGTGGCAAACCACATTTAGCAGCCAGAAAGAGGGTCAGAAGTGGCCACCCCGCAACACGTGAAGCCAAATGGAGACTTGCAACTTCACTACAGAGAAGAACTGGGGATTTCTCCGCTTCCACTTGGAATGGTAAAAAGCTTTTTCTTTAAATTCCCCTGAAGAAAACGTCAAAAATAAACCCCTTCTGCCTGAGTCTGAATGCACCATTTCAAAAAAAACCCCTGAATATTTTGCTCTAATTTTATGTTATAAAGTTTTCAAGACAAAAACTAGGAGTTCCTGATATTGGTTGAATCTTCCCTTCCTGCATTTTCCTCCCCACAAAACGTTGTGAAGCCACCCTAATTTCATATAGTATATCACTAGGATTAGAATTACATTTCCCAAGGGCTTTTGCCGGGGGGGACACCAGTTTTACAAATTGACTTAAGACATTTGATTTTCCTTTTGAATCAACATTGAGCTCTTCCTTCCATATTTCTGAGCCTTGAAGTCTCTCTTGTTATTTTCAAGTATCTCTCCATAACCGGGAAGGACAGAAAATTCCCCCTACATCCTCTTAAAGCCAAGACATGCATGCTGTTTCTTAGCCCCAGCACTCACATGCCTTAAGAAACAGAGGGACTGCGAGGTTTCCAGTAAAACTGCTTCAGCTGGCAACGCTGCTTCCGCTGTGGACTGTGAACAATCTGTAACTGGAAGGCAGTCACTGTGATAGTCCTCATGCCAGCACGCAACACATTGCGACTCACTGCTACTGCTGGGATCCGTGGTCCCAGTGCAGAACTGGAACCACCTTTGTGAGAAGCAGGGAGGGGGGAAGAAATGCGAGATGATTTTTGGAGGAGAGGTCCCCCCACTGCCTTCCATGTGTAAGAGCTTGGAAACAAGGATGCAACGATCAAAGCTGGTCGCAGAAAGGTCCCTGCCTTCGTATTACCATGAGCTGTTTAAAATCTAGGTGTCCAACCTCCTTGTACAGTCAGTAGAGAAGGAACAGCATCTCCAAGGGCTGCTTCTGCCAGACGATCCTGAAGGGGAAGAGATGAGTCAGCCCCTGCAGATGACCATCTCTCTCCAGCAACTAAGAGAACTAGCTTAACCCAAGCACGCCTGGATCTTTCTCCAGCTGAAGTCAGGCAAGATGAAATGCAGCCTGAGCTGTCAAGCTTGATATTTATGGCACCTAAAATGATCTCCTGAAGGTTTATACAGACTTGTGAATTTGAAAGACAGGACAAGAGCCAGATATAGTTATATTCAAAACTAGCGTTTCCTTCAGTACAGGGTTGTGGGCAACCTCGGTCCTACGAAGGAGTCACAGTGGGGGTGCATAAGGACACCTAAGGCAGACTTTCCTCCTGACTCATTTGAAGCAAGGCATTCCCCAGAGAAGTGACAAGGTGAGCAGGGCCCACTTATCACTTCTCACAGTAGCTGTAGGGAATCTGTTCGCTACCCTGAGAGCCTGCTGAAAGCTCTAGCAAACTCTTCCTCGTTTTTATTACAGTCCAGAAACACACACAGACCTTGGCTGAATAAGCCTGCTGAATCCAGCCTTCCACACGCTGCTCAGCAAGTGACCGTGCTCAACTTGCAGACAAAGCGGAGAGAAAATACTGAGATCTAGACATGAAAATATACTCAGTAGGTCAAGCACCAAGTCCATGAAATAGGCATGAAATAATTTCTGAGCCACTGGTATCTGTTATTTTGATGGTATTAATACACACAATTTATTGCTATGCAATAGACTCTTTGGCTCACCCTTAAGAGGTTAGTATCTCAGCTGCATCTCCTGTTGCTAACCTTTAAGAAGGATTTTCACCACTTAACATGATCTGGGAGTAGATTTGGGATCCTGCAGTCATCTTGTTTCACTGCTCTCTCCAGTCCCATGTTTGCTGTGGGCCGCACTGTACCCCAGGATATTCCCTGAAGCCATACAATGCCAGGAGTTATAGGAACAGAGCAGCAGCGTTTTTGTCAGAAGAGGAAAAGGGGTGGGGGACAAAATTACACTTAGCACTCTTAAAAACACCTCAGCTATTTCCAGCCATGTAAGTGCAGTCTGTGGAGAGCAATGAGCATTTCCAGAGGGCAAATCAGCTCACCCAAACATACCTGCCTCTCTGCCGGCCTCAAGTGCACTCACAGTCCCTAGGTAGGGAAACTTGCAAGGACACAAATAACTAAGCACAGCAACAGGCTCTTTAAATTGACAAATTATACCCATAGATTTGTGCCTTCCAGGCTCAGAGCCTTACCTCTGGGACTAGTGAGGCTGATGGCCCTTTTCTTCCACAACCAGTGACGCCCAAGATGATTTTAAGACAGAGCTGAGCACCTGAATTCCTAAAGTCCATAGAGAGGTGTGCAGGCAAAGGCAGACACAGCTGGCGTGAAACAGTCTGACAGCTAGCAATGGATCCTGGGTTGTTTAAAAATACTGACAAATAAACACCATCAAGGCTGAAATAATAGTTTAAAAAATATTTCATTTTGGTTTTTTTAAAAAGAAAGTACATATAGATTTCCATTTCCAACAACAGCAAGAAGTCCAGAACTTTCCAATGACTAGGCAGCTTTATTTCCATAATTGCCTAAAGCAATAATAAACCTAAGCCACACAACACCCGATCAATCAATCATGACAAACAGGGGAAAATTTCTATGGTGTTTATCCGGAGGACAGTCTGTGGGTTCATGATGACTGAAAAAGAATGAAAATAGAAAAAAAAAAGATCAGATGACAGCACAAAAAACCTGTTGCGTACCTTTTGGAAGGCTCCTGCTGGCTTAGCCACGTTAGTCTAAGGCATGCCAAGGCGTGACGGTTTCTAGGAGGGGGTGTGCTGGCAGATGCTGCCACGTTGGCAGGACAGCTGCATACCATTGCCACGGCATGAACAAGAGGTCCAGGCAGAGCTCCCGTGGGACTCTGTCAGGCTGGTCAAGGTTTTCGCATCCGTTCCATGAAAGAGAGGTCATAATTCTTTTCCCTCTCAGACGTATCTGAGAAGGGGCAGTCATTTGGTAATCAAAAAGCCTGCCACAGGATACTGTTAAGACTTGCTAATATCTGTGATTACATATCCAATATTTAAGACTTTGGAAAGAGAGCAAGATTGCTTTTCTGCCCAGGATATTTTCTTTTTTCCAGCAAGGTCTTTTGCTAGGCTACCCAACAAAGGGTGCTGGACCAAGGGAATATTAAGTCAGCATGCTCTCAATACAGTGGGCACGCCTGGGGCAGCAGGCTGGGAAAGAGGTGCTGTGCCGTGAGGGGCCCTAGGGACATGGTGGTGAATGAGTCTCCCTCCCCAGGCGCTGCCCTTGTGTCATGATACATCCCCTTCCCACATCCAGCAACAAAACACCAGGGAAGGAAGCTCTGTATGTATTCTTTTCATCTTACTTTTCTTCCTTTGATAGTTGTGCCTCTTCCAAAAGCGCATGTTAATTTTTGGCCATGACTCCGTCTTTTCAATCACAGTAGCCTCCACACGGACGAGATCTTTCCTTAAAAGTAAATTTTGAAAGTATCACTTTTTAATTATTTACGTTCTTCTCCTACTGGTGAGCAGATTTCTGGGGAAAAGCGACACACAGAGAAACAGATCCTGCCTTACAGAGCCCAGACCCACAGAAACTACAAAGTCAGCAGGGAAGGAGGGAAATCTGTCAGGTTGTTGGCTTCACAGTGCAAACCCAAAAGCCTCAAGGTGCTGTACGTGGATCAGCCAAGCGATGTGATAGTTTGCAGGGTGGTACCTCTGTCATGTGAGGGATAAGATCAAAAACAGCTATGGAGGCAGTAGTAAGACAAACCTGCAGGAACTTGTAGGATTACATTAAGATAAATTCCCCTGGCACATTCACACGATCTTATGTGTCCTGTTTTGCTTATGGTACAGGTTAAACCCACCTGTAGCCCCTTCTGTGTTATGCTGGTCAACACAGAAGTCCTTCCTCCTTCTATAAGGCATCACAGACAGCTGGAAGAAAGTCTTCTCACCTTGCTCACCTGAGCAAGCCCTGGCAAAGGCTCAGTGAAAAGAGATTTGGCCCACTGTTTCTAGCAGGAAGCACAGCTAATTGGCTGCTGGAGCAAGTCACTTCTCCCACATGCCTCTCTTCTGCCTCCCACTCTTGGTCTGTCCTGCTTGTTTACCCCAAATTGGAAGAGAAGACAGGGACTCACTGAGGATTTCATGTACTGCTCCCCACCCCGCAGCTGGGGGAGTTTTGGTTGAGTGGCGAGACCACTCAAAGACTCAAATTATTTCTAGATCTCATTTCTACACATGGAAATTCTCAGCAAGTAAACATCCTCCCTCCCTGAGGATGGAGAAGAGGAGAAGAATATGGCCCGTACTTCCTTCACAGGTGAGTAAAATTACAGATTAATTCATCCCTCCACAGTACTTTACCAACACACACAAACACACCTCCTGCCCACCCAGGGATTCTGCAGAGCTCTGAGAGAAGTCGTCCCACTGAAGTTAGAAAAAGAGTGCTGGGATTTCTAGCTGCTATCTGAAAAACGCCAGAGCTGGAAAACAAGGTGGTCTGAAGCAAGCACTGGAGGACCAGCTACCTGTCTGCACAACAACTCCCCTCTGGGAAGACAAGTACCTCCAGACAAGAGCCAGACTAAAGCTTTGGAAAGTGTGGTTTTAATCAACAGCCACAATGGAGGAGGAAGAGACACTCTTTCATGCAGCATCACTGCAGAATACCATTAAAAACTCATTAGCATGCTCACTTTGCCACCGGAAGACATTTAAAGAACATTTTCCTGACAAACGACTCTGTCTGCGCTGAAGCAGGGCAGAGGGGGGAAGCCCATCTAGCCTCACTGTTCCAGCAAGGTCACTAGGAGGCTAAAGGCTTTGAGACATTTGCCATCTCTCTTAACATTCACTCTCTGGGGTGTAATATATATCAGAGATTGAATCCTTGAGGGAGGAGGGAAGGACAGCCAGAGGAGAGAAAGGATATATCTGCATTTAGTGACTAGCCCAGAAGAAAATAGATGTAAGATAATCTAGCTTTTAAGAGACCACTGGGTGACCCTGACATCCCAGCTAAAGGACATTATCCAGATTCAGCCCAGTGATAGGACCCAACAGCACTACTGAAATACACAGCAAAGAAAGAAACCAAAACATGAACTGCACTCCAGGGGCTAGCCGTGTTTTACCACTATGATTAGGAGGCTGTACTTTCTGGGTCTAATTCCTGCTCACTGAAGGCAAAGGGAAAGCTAAACTCCCACTGACTTCTCACAGGCTTGGACTGTAAAGGCATGTAAGAAACTCACTAATGATGATCACATGGGAAAACTGGAAAGCGGCCAGGCCAGATAAAGTGACCCGGCCACTGAAATCTCTGTGCTGCTCTCAGGAGAGCCAGGGTTTGCAGTAGCACAGCCAAGCTACCCTTGATACAGCTCTCACCACTGGACCACACGAGCTGTCCTAGGCCTTGGGTAGTATCCAGCCAAAGGGAGAAACGTTGACACAGGATCTGTAGATAAGTGTCCCCACCCACGCTGCTCACAGACGACATGCTTTCAAGCAAATCTGAGACACAGTTGAGTATCCAAGCATGGCTTCACTCTGCAAGTCAACATTCAAGACCAGCCGGCCCCAGTGAGTCCTTCCCTGTTGGACAGAGCACGAGGACCTGCTGGTTGAAAGGCTGAAGCACAGCAGAAACCAGCTTGCCGGTGGAGTGCATATGAACAGAAAAGTTCCTAGCAAAATAGAGCCCAAGAAAAAAAAAAATCTTTATTGAGTGTTTTAGGTATGACTGGAATGTCCATAAAAATAAAAAGAGGGTCACACATTTCCCAGAGTCTGACATAGACAGCCAGGCCTGCTGCTTTCAGCAGCAAAATGTTTCATGACAAAGTACATCTATCAGATTTTTGCAGGAGGCAAGAAAAATTCACACTGAAATCTCATAGATTTAAGTTGGGCTGAAAGCTATTGTGATTAAGCAGTAAAAAAGAACCAGGCAACCTACAACCCCAAAGGATCATAACTCTTAAAGGTAATGATTTCAACCAACAACCTCGCTCGCTCCCTGTGGAAGGTAACTGAATCCCAGCCTGGCTGTCTGGGAAAAGAACAGGTCCTTTGTCATTTCCACTGAAGCCACTGCAAAAATGGGCAGGTAGCAGGAGAAAGAGCAGGGCTCATCTAGAGGAAAAAATTCCCCATCAGCTGTACTTTGTCTAAAAATAAGCTAAACTTTCTCATAGAGGCACCATTCATTTCACTCGGGTCCAAAACAGCTGAGGGTACTCAACCGACAGCCTGAAATGCAAACCTGCCCAAGGTTATGCTCACTTCTAGTCACAGCTTTCAAAGTGCAAAACAATTTCTGCATTATACGGCTAAACAAAGTACAATTGCACACTGCTTGATACCCTTGTCCTAATCAACCAGGCAGCAAGTTACTCGAACAAACACAAAACCCAACAGATTCCAGAGCAGAAGCCAGCTCGAAGTTCCCAGAATAGCCTCTGCCACGCAGATATGTTTTGTTGCACTGTTGTTTTTTTTAAGGCTTTAGAGGAGTGTCATCTTGGGAGGTATCTGACTGCTACAGAAAATTAAAACACGACCATCTGTCCAAAGCAGGACAAGTTCCTACCCGCCTCCAAGTTCGAACAGGGAGTGCAGCTGTAACAAACTTATGTAGACACTGGTGCAAGCATTCACTGATGTGTTTATTTTTAAAACAACACAAACCCAAAACCGCCTTTGTTCACATCCAAGCTCTTATCTCCCTTCCAAAATGTCTGTGGTTGAGGCACAACTGGGAACTATGTGAAAGAACTGCCGTCCACGTTGCCTGTGACACGCTGTGTTCTGCTTTCCTTTCCTCGGTCCATACCGGAGAGCTGGGGACTCGGGAGGTTTCCCTACAGCTCGGAGGGAGGATGGCACCTCCCCACCAGCCTTTCACTCTGCCTGGTCTCCTGATCCTCCTCTGCGAAAGTTACTGGAGTTCAAGCTAACACTGGCAGATGTACAGTTTGGTCTGCTTCAAGCAATTGACACCACTTTCCGGACACTTAGAGCACCTGCAGGAACCAAACAGCTGTTTTTCTTCCTGTCCCAGAGTTCCCTGGTCTCAGGCGGCATGCCAGGTCCAGCACACAAACCAAGAGTGGCAGAGAACCATCCCAGGGCCACTAGTTAAGAGAGCCAGGTGAAGGATGGTGCTTCTCAACTGCCTGACATATCCCTGTCTGTAGAACCTGGGCTCTTACTTGAATTTCTGCAAGATGACATTTCTAGTCCTAATAATGAGATTCCCCTTCCTAAAAATCTTCCACAAATGCAGTATCTGGCAGTAATTCCAACTCCCAAGGATCTGCTAGTCCAGATCTATTTGCAGTACTGTTAAAAGGACTGGCAGCCCTCAAAATCCTGTCTAATACAGGGAACCCGAGGCAGTTACCACCAGTACAACTGAAGTCATGCAAGCATATTACCAGTAACTCTTAAATACCAACAGCCCCCTGGTACCGCAGAAAACACTTACAAGCGAAACCAATCTGAAACCATGTGGTATTTCTAACCTGAATCGACACGCCACCAGGAAATAATTCTCAGATGTACAAGTCCTTCCTTATCTGACCATCCTCTGCCAAAGCTGCCGCAGTTCAAGCCAAGACCTAAACGTGCGGTTTAGCCTGCAGCCAGACCACAGCCAGGCCTTCCAGATACTTTGAGCACTTGCAACCCACCTTATCTTGACTTGTGTTTTACCACTAAAACCTCTTGTCCTGGGGAGAACAATGGTTCATGACTTTGCTCCTGGGTAGTGCCGAGGGCTGAGCAGTAACACCTGGGCCAGGCACCACTTCCTTTTGCTACGGAAAAGGCTGAAGAACCAAGTGTTCTGCCAGTTTGTATAGCAAGTCCTACAGCACTGGGATGGAGATGGCGCCAAGGGGGTAAACTTCTCCTCAGTTCTGTGATTGCTGGACTACGCGACTAGGAGGAAGGGAAAATTAGGAACTCTAAAATTAAGACTAAGGCCTGCTGGGTTAAGACAAGGGCAAAAGGAAATGAGTTAAAAACCCAAGTCAAATTAAGGGATGGGCAAGGATTTCTGGGTTATTCTAAGATGACTATCACTGAACTTAGGGTAAGGGAGTAAAGACATTGAAGAGCAAGATTTACTGCTAGTTTGTGCAAGGCTTATGAGAAAAAGATACAACTCAAGAGAGGTGAATATCCTACAGTTACCTTAGAAATGTGTACTGGCACTGTGGCAATCGTTAGAGTCAGCAGTGGCTGATGAGCATGTTTTATTGGTGATTCTTTCCAAAGCCACAGGGCTGCAAAAAAAGCTAGTGCTGATAAATCCAGGTTTCTCTTCAGTTTCAGGGACCGTAGGAGCCCTGAAGCTACAATTAAGTACAAGAATTGTCTTGAAGATAATTCTTGTATGAAACATCTTACCCGAGGAGCGGCCTTCCAATAAGCGTGAAGTCATCAGCACCAACCAGCAAAACCTATGGAAAATAAATCAGGCATATATCACTGGTTCATTGTCTCAGTAGAAATGCAAACAATATCTTCCAAATTCTACAGTCACTATAAAGGAGTAAAACTGCTTAAAAATAGGCCTTTACACATTTCAAACCTGACACCGTTACTAGAGAGGGATGGTGGGGAACAGCAGCTAACAAGCACGAGACAGGTTCACTAAACAGACAGTCTTCCAGGACAGCTTATCCTACTAAAACGCACTTTAGAAGTATCTTTCACGCTGATCAGAACACACTGAACCTCGCTGTTCTGGCTCACCAACAGTTGTAAAACATATGACAAGCATTACAGGGAAGAAGAATAATACGCTTTGCATGGGATCTGAATGAATGGCAGCTCCTAGAATCATTGGATTTTTA
The DNA here is from genome assembly GCA_013397275.1 of Burhinus bistriatus. NCBI lineage: Eukaryota > Metazoa > Chordata > Aves > Charadriiformes > Burhinidae > Burhinus > Burhinus bistriatus. The sequence continues at coordinate 202,871 of VYXH01008708.1, read as the reverse complement.
TAGCAATTGCTGCGTATCCCAGTAGGGAAACACTTCTCCCATTCTGCTCCATGAGGCCTCAAGATGGGCAATAAAGAAATGAACATCTGGGGGGAAATCACCAGCCCAGGGACTAGCCCTTTTGTTTCAGGGCATTTCAACCACCTGCCTATCTAAAGGACCAGGCAGGATAATGGAGAGGATATGGTGAGAACAGGCAGCATTTCTTACAGACTGCCTCCTTCCCCATGCTAATTGTATGGTCATGAGATGTTCTGACTTTTGTTTTAGACAGTTACTTGCCAGTGAAATCCCCAAAGGGTTATGGTAGTTGGGCAAGTTTTTCACCTTCTTCACTCCCATCTAGACCTTTGCATTCCTAGCTGGCCACTCCATGCAAATCACTCCTCCCTCTGTTGTATACAAGGATGCAGGACACAGCTTGAAGGCATGCCAAAAAAGCTGCCTCAAAAACTGGACTTCAAAGCAACGGATGAGTAGAAAAACTGCCCAGTAGTTCTTCACTGCTTGCTTGGCTCTAACAACCAACATTAATATTAAGCCAACAGAATCCCACTTCATAGTCTTTCATTTAAGATTTGGATTAATGAGCCTCAACAAGTTCCTGCTAGTTAAGGCTACGGATGAAGATACTGAATTGCATCTTTGCAATTCTCCCCTACATGCACCATCCCTCTCCCTCCACTCAACACACTCAGCATACGGATCCTGCAAAGCGTTGAGCAGTGACAGTCCCTCTGGGAGTACTGCGAGTATTTTGGGTGTTGGAGTCTCAAGGTAAACACACAGTCTTTAGCTGCCGTCTCTAGAAACAACAACTGTAATTTTCATTTTTTTGGATGAAGTTAGTATAACAAAAATCTGTCTCCTAACAGAGTCTGGCACAATTCATTTCAACCCTGTTCAACAGAAATTATAATAATATTATCACTAACAGGGTAACTGAAATTGGAAGAAAACTAAGGCAAAACAAATAGCTGGAGTAAGAACAGGAGATCCGACAGGAGCTCTTCAGGACTTGTTTCTAAAAACAACTGGTTATGGGTTTTGCCTAAAGGAATGTTCGCAGGCCATTTGCTCTGGCCCCATACACAGCATGGCATCACAGGCACTGTGGAAGCATGGCACGTCACCTTTTCCATCCGGATTCGGTCTCCACATTCAGCCTCCAGTACATTGTCCATCATAATCAAGTCTTCACTGGTTATTTTCCACTGCTTGCTGGCAAAGTGGACCACAGCAAAGAGCCTTCCATACTGCCCTGTTGCGATCATCTTGTTCACCTTTTGTACCACTTCTGTCGGCAAACAGCAGGGAAGGAATCAGTGTAGAAAACCCAGCAAGGTGTGAAGAGCTGTTCAAAAGTCATTCAGCCACACTGCTCTCCCACCAAAACTCTTATCTTCTGGGAATCTTTAAGCAAAGATCCAGTGCAATGTTGTTTCCTACAACGTGTGAGCCTCCCTTTCGTAAACTTAATGACCTTTTTCTATTTCAGTTGCTGGCAAATCCATGCATAAGTAATATATATACTGTGTAGCTAATCTAAGACTTGATTTCTCAGCCTATTGCTTAGGCATCCTAAAATGCACTGTATTCGGATATAGAGCGTTCCAGAAAAGAGTGCTTGTCCACGCACCCTACATTTGGAGGGTGGCTCCCCTCAATTTCCAAGTAATATGCAGATGGCTCAGGATTCTGAATACTGTGTAAAGCATGCAGAACACCAGGAAGAGTTTGGCAAGCTACACTGGAAAAAGGGCTCCAGCATGCTAAGAAAGCCTAGCCCGAGAACTCGTACCTCCAGTAAAGACAAGAGAGACCTTTCCCTCACTCTTTTCCAGAAAATCTCTTCCCATATGCACATGCACACAGAGTAGGTGCCAGGAGCAGTACAAATCCCAGGGATGAGGTCCTACACATGACCAAACTCAGTTTCCTGCGGTCAGCTTCCTGTGCAGTGAGGCCAAGACCAATTTTTATGGGAACATCAAAAGGTATTGCTTAATGAGTGCCATTCCAGTGCCAGATAGCTTTCCACCCTCCTGAGCTATTAAGAAAAAGAGCAACTTTTCTATAACTGGAAAAATAGATTATTTTTTTTTCATTGTCCTCAAAAGTGGCTGAATCATTTTTTTCTTGGAATGTAAACAAAAACCCATTCATTTGGGACAGACAGGAACTTAGCAGCCCTTACATGAACACTCTGAAAGTGTCCAAGTTTCAAATCCAGCAGATGCAAACTATTAAAGGTAGAGGGAAGAACAGAAATTATTTGCAAGGCAGTAGTTGCTGCAGTTCCCACTACGATGAAGAGTTTAGCTTCTGTGTTGCTGGAATTGCTGTCCCAGAATAAAAATACACTGTGTGCTCTTTTCTCTTATTCACAGTGGTCCACTACAAATGTCCAGAGGAAAAACACAATCCCCTTCTCTGTTATGCCCTCAACTGCACAACAGGTACAACAAATTTCTTCCAGCTCTAGACTGCTGATCTAGGTGTATCAGTAGCCCTGTGGTCAACATTTCAAAACCAAAATTTCAAAATGCTGGCCTACAATTTTCTCTTAGCAAAAAATGTGTAGAGTCACGCTCTAACAAGCGCTATTTCCTCGTCAAATTTAAACTTTCTACCCACAAGGCTTTCTCATCTTTTTGTAACCAAGAAAAGGTACATTTTTTTCCACTGTACTTGGGCTCCGAAGTTGTTGATAACTCTTCCAAACACCTCTAGTGACAGGATACATCGTGATGTTACCATTTGATTGCTACTATGGCTTGTATCTCGGCACCACGTGGAACGACCCTTCCTAAAATATCCATAGCTGTTTCCATAGCCAGCAGGAAAATAGAAGGCAGAATTCAAATGCTTTCGCTGTTGTTTGCTTTGGATAAGCACAGCCAGGAGATAATGATGCAACCTCATAAACAGTAGGAGGTTACAAGGCACGGAAATCACAGCGGCCCCAAGTTCCCCTGACTGATTCACATGGGACGCATGGGACCCTGTTCACCACGGGGCTTCAGCAATCAAACCGAGCAGTTTATGGTTCACTACTGGGCCAAATCATGCACAGGGACAGAACACTCAACTGTTACTTCAGCAATCCCAGGAGCCCAAAGGAGATAAAGAGCATGATGAAAATCAGCCAGAGAGGAGACCTGGAGCCGGAGGCTCTCTCCAAAGCACATCACTCACGCAGTTATTAACAGTCTCCTAGCATCTGGCTGAGTATCTGCACACAGGTGGACACAACTCAGCTGTTTTTTCCCCCCCCTTTTTTCCTTGTAAAAGAACTCCTCTCCTCTACTTCCTGGGTCTCTTCCATCTAAAGCAGAGAAGTCAGGTGCCCTTCACAGATGTCCCAGAGGCTAACGCAATGAGACAGTAAGACTGCCTGTTAATGAACACAGGAGCTCATTACTTGCATGAAGTACACAACCGCTAATTGCCACCACCACAGCAACTGTAAAGGAAACTCACCCTCTGGGGCCCATTACTGCCTAGTTCCGAGAAACATCCTGTACATGCATTGAGTTCTCCACCACCATCCCCAGCAGGGTCTGGATGACAACAGCCCCACCTGGGCAACACGAGGCTAGACACACATGCCTTCTCTGTATTTGATTTTCAAAGCCCCACCTGCCAGGGGAACCTGTGTGTGGTTTACAAGTGCAAGACTGACACATTCAAGTAAGGCTAAGCAAGGAGGAGGGCTGCTAAACAGCTACGGGCACTTCACTCGCTGACTTGTGAGGCTGACCGCTGTACGGTCCACATGCTCCCTTCAGGAGGACCACTGGCTGCATTCAACGGTCCCAACTAGATGTGGGGACAAGAATGCATTGACTAATGTTATGTCGCTTCCCAGCTGCTCATTGCCTTATGTCACATCTCTGCAGCTCTGTCATGTGCCCACCATCCAACTGCTTATGCTGGCTCTAGTGTTCCGTTTTATGCACTAAAATGCACCAGCTCTCTGATGTGCCCACCATCCAACTGCTTATGCTGGCTTTAGCTTTTTGATTTACCCATTAAAAGAAAAATAATTGTTTTCTCCTGTCCAAAAGGCTTGTTTCATGCTTCAGAAAGCAACACATCACATCAGATAAGATTCCTCTGGGGGTCTTACGACCTGTCATGGTGTCATAAACTTAAGGAGACCTCATATTCTACCCAAATCTCCAATACCAGCAGCTGGAGCACAAGTCCAGTGACACTAACACATGCCAGAAATGAGACAAAAATCTGAAGAACAGAAACTAGCTCCAATCATTGAAGATAGTTATTTATGCTCAATCAGGCCACCAATGGCAATACTGGAGCACTAGTCTTCACCTGAGACTGAGACCTTTACCTGCATGATACTTTGCTTCTTCTACTGGATCTGGAAGTTTCACTTCAGGCCATGGCGGTGAAGTCAGAGATGTTTTGGCAACAAGTCTGTGAATGATAAGGTAAGATTCACTTGTAGCAAACAGATATTGCCAAGAGATATAAAATATAAAGAGGAAAAAAAGTAAAAGAAGCTGGAGATGGAGTAGAAAGTGGTTTTTCACCAGAGGAGCAGAAGTTGTACAGCAGACTTCACGATTTGGCAGTATGAAGGACTTGACCCAAAGCCCACTTGGGCCAGAAGGCCATTTCCCAGAGACCATGTTTCACTTTTTAGCAGCCCATGAGCAAGGACAGGTTTTCCATTCTTGTCTTAAGCGTAAAGGACAGAGGGTGGCAGGCAAGCAAAAGCCATGTTACCTCCCTAGGGCTTAATCCAATGGAGGACACTGGATATGGCAAAGTCCCCAGACCTTCCTCCCAACACTTGGCAAAAGCTTTCCAGTAGGACAAGGAATGCTGCAAAAGTGCTGAAGCTGCAGCCCATATCAGAAGGCTGTTCAAAACCACGCAGAAAACACCTGATCTCATTTCCGAGTTCAACCTGCAGATGCTCTACCAAACATAGTCACCATTCCCAGGGCTTATCGTCATTTAGGCCCACCATAAATTGCAACAAGCTTTAAGAAAAAGGGATAAATGCCTCAGTGGTTGGTTTGCTTTACTCCAATCCTATCATAAAACTCAGTATGGGGAAATGGATTTTTTGTTGTTGTTGGTTGGTTGGTTTGGTTTTGTTTTTTTGTGGGTTGTTTTGTTTTTTGTTTTTACTTCCCACTTCCGAATGTTATTTGAAATAGTTTGAAACAGAGGAAGAACGTGGAAAGAAACAGATTGAAAATTAACTGAAAGTTCACCCAGGCTAGGTTATCACTGTTTCCTGATGCTGAGATCTGCAGCTGGATGTGCTAGTGGTGACCAAGCTCAGCAACCACCACTTCGCACTGCCTTGTTTTTACAGACTGGAATTTCGTCACCAACTCCAATGGAAACAGACCTACCTTAAGCCTTGCTTATACTTAAGTTTTAGATAACAGGCTCTTGTTGAGCTTTTCCAGGTATAGATACAAGTTACCTCCACCACAGCTGAGGCTGAACATGCAAACACTCCTCAACCCACTTCAGCACCAAGTACAAAGCCCTGAAGTTACCCAATAGCGAGGAGCATCTGGGAGGAGGAAACATGCCTTTGACACGGAAGAAGGGCTTACGAGCATTCTTAAACCAGCCTTCAGCGCTACACACGAATGAGTCATAGGCATCCTTTTTTCCTCTATTTTTTGGAGCTCTTCTCTGTTAAATAGATAATTTAGAGAGGGCCTTAAGACCACAGCTGGGTTCTTTACAGGAGAGTTATGAGGCTGCTCTTCTTTTGTCACTTACAGCTGCATTCCTTGAATGGCAATAATAACGGCTTCTCCCACCCCCAGTGCAATTCAGCATTTAATACCACAAACGTTTAGCCCAAAAGCTTCTTCTGTACCATTACCACATCTGCCTACAATCGACAATACCAAACCGGGGAGGGACTAGCAGAGGCATCTAACAAGACTTCTCAAACCCATGCCTATCTTGGTCCAGGTTGACCACAGAAGGGAGCAGGAGCGTTTACCATCCCCCATCCATCCACCCAAGCCCAAGCATCGTTGCTCATGATGACCCTGAGCACCAAGGTATTTTGCTAAGAGGTGCAAATTAAATCCTTACTCTTCTTGAAAGGGTAGCTTCCACTGCTGTGACAGAGAATCACTTTAATAACATCCTTTTCAAACACTCTGCAACTGTAGTGCTGAGACAAGAACCTCTCCATTTCCAAACGTTGCATCAGTCCCTGAAGACGATCCCGCTGACCAGCCCAGGGGACTCCTGAGCATCACAGATGCAGCCCTTTAGGATCATTCAGCACTGATACAATCATGGTAGCAACCACAGCTCAAACTGCACTGGCACCTGAATGACAAATTCGGTACAGAAGACATCTTACCTGAAGCCTGCTCTACTTCCTACACTTAGATGTTGCTCTCTTACTTACTGAAAATGGTATATGGCTGTCACAACACGTGACACCTTCAGTTTAGTGAATAAACTGGGGGCCTGAAGGCAAGCAGGCTACAGTATTGATACAGAACGAAAGACTGAAAACTGCCTGGGGCATTTCAGCTAGCAGCCAGCAACGTGTTTTCATTAGCTGTCATGGTAGATTCTTTCTGCTTTTCTCAAGATTATCTCTGAGAGGGATCCTCTGCCTCAAAACTGAACTCATTCCTGACTGCCTCAAGTACAGTCAGTACTGCAGGTATTTGCATGCACACACTGCCTTTCTTGACAGTGGCACAGACAGCACTAAATCACGAGAACCCTGTTTAAAACATCAGAGCTGAACAACAATTAACTCTGCTCAAATGCCACAGGGTGTTAATTCAAAAATGAAACACTACGCAAAACTCACAGTGTGAGTTTGAGTGGAAAAAATGCAAATGGCACTTGCTTATAATTAGCCGTTTTTCAAGATCTCTAGGACAAGGAGCAACAACAAGGAGGACCAGAGGCAGCTGTTTACATCTCTGCATAAAAGCCAGTTACAAAAACTATTGATTTGTTCCCAAAGAACTGGTGAGAAAAGCACCACTCTAACCAGGGACAGTATTTCACACATGCGGTGCTTTCTCCAGAACTGCAGTACACGCTTCACGGGGCAGGGAAAGGAGTACACAAGCCCCGCCTGCAGCATTCAGGGATTATCCCAAGAGGTGCCTTTCCTCAGAAAGAGACACATGACCAAGAGGCGACAGATTATAGTTCCTTATTAAGCAGGAATCTATAACACCACAAAGACAATCTTAGACTTAAGGAGGGAGATTCACCCTGGATCTCGATGAGATGACCAGAAAGGTATCCAGTTTCTGAAATTTGAAGAGAAAGGTGCTGCTCAGTAAATACCATCTCCATCACGAATGGGAAGTTCAGAATTTCCCGTGCGCTGAGATCCACACTTCCTATAAATAACACAGGATGTGCAAACTGCATAAAATATTCAGGAAAAAACATTAGATGCTAGTGAATGAAGGCAAAATTAACACAATAGCAGTTGCGTTTCATCAATTTACTCTGTAATAGCCAGCAATGCCTTTCAAAGGGCTTTAATTTAACAGAAACCCAAAGCAATTGTGAGCAGGTACGTAACCACAAGCACCAAGGCTTCGTGGGTCTGTGCGGGGTTCAGTAACAACATTGCGTGCTGTGTCAGAGACAGAGATCCAAATTGTGTTCACATACGCTTGAGGACCAGCGGGAAGAGGCCACCCCTCTGCACCTTTCAGCAGCACAGACAGAGTGAGCAAATCTCACCATTTTTCCCCGATGTCGCTCACAGGACTTCTCTGTTTCTGCAGTGTCCCCTTCTGGTTAAAGCAAGCAGCAGCACAGCCTGCAGCTCTGTCCAGGTACCTCTGCAGGAGATCCCAGCAGAGGAAACAAAATAAAGACACAAACCAAGCAGCTCAAAGTGCTGAAGCAAATGAAGCCTAAAGTTTCCTGGCTCGGTGTCCTGTGCTTGGGCTGTTAATCNCCAGTGCCCAGTACAGGGGGATGTTCACTGCCCTAGTCCTGCTGGCCACACTATTCCTGATACGAGCCAGGATGCCGTTGGCCTTCTTGGCCACCTGGGCACACTGCTGGTTCGTATTCATATTTTATGAAGACTGCAGTGCAAGTTCAGTATTTATCAGATATTGGAGACTCCAAGCAGAAGATGAACCTTGCCTCAGGAGTAGACTACCTGTACCTAAAAAGATGAGTGGCAGCTGAAGTTCTGTCTGCAGTTGAGGTGTTTCAGTGTCCTGACTTGAGTAGCTTCTCTGCTGTCTACTATGGGCTCAGCCCACACTGCAGCCCTTTTCTCAGTGGAGGATCTAACTACCTGTTTCTACACTCTGCTGCTTAATTTCACAAATCAACAGAAGCATCCTTCTGGCAAAGGTGACTGAAGGTAGGCAGAGAGTCCAAAACTTACTGGGAAGCAACAAACAAAGGGGTCAGACAAGTATCCTTTCCAAAGGAAAAACAAGCTGCCCTCCGCACCCCCACCAAGGACCGTCACCATTTCAAGAGGCAAAAAGTAAATCAGAAAGTCATTTGACATTACCCTTGCTGCAGTGATGTGTCCTGGGAGCTCTGGTGCCGAACCGCAGATGAAAGGAAGAAGGCTAAAAGGGAGAGAGCGGGAAAAGAATTAAAAGTAAGCAGCAACTGCTGGGCTTTTAGTCCGTGGTGAGGCAGCATTACTGCAATGCTGAAGTATCACAGCGCTGGCCAGCTTCATGGTGCCATTTTTCTGCCTATAAAAGCTTTGTTCAGTTTTATCATGACAGCCAGAGATAGAGGGGGAAGCACAAGATACACAATAAGAGAAAGGACCCATCAGTCGTGTGCAGAATTGCAAGACAGCAGGAGAAAGGCTTCCCACTGCAAACACACCGATTTCAAGTGGCACTTGCAGCTAGACCAAACAATTGAATATAGATGCACTCGGAGCATCCCACCTCTCTTGGAAAACAATATGACTGAAAGGCAGAGGGGAAGAACGGCTGGTCTGAAGAACACTGTGCTGCACTCTCTTAATTCTGAGCATTGACGCTACTAGAATGATCCCTTCCAGGCCTCCAAAAAGGATAGGGGAGCTATTACACAACATTTACCAAGTGATTCTCAGCAACTTCTAGTAAGCCTTACAAAGTTTCCACTCCGAAAAGGGAGAAGGAAGACAAGGCGCATTGCCAGTAACTCACTGGCCCTGTAGCTCCCAAGCACAGACCGCAATGCCAAGTGAAGGACAGGGAGCGGGAAGAGCAGGGCAGGTTCAACAGACCTGGTTTTAACTCTCCTGTGTCTGGGTTATCACTGTCCCAAACATGCCTCTTCCTTCTAGGCAAGAGGAGTGGAGGAGCTACATAACTAAACATGTAACAACAATGGAATACGCACACTAGAAAAACATATTCATGCATTTCAGAGCTACGTATACATGAGCTAATATTCAGCGCAACAGTGAAGCTGTGTTACCATTCCAATACGCAAACTGCCAAAGAACGAGTGGTTTACTACAACTTAAATTACACTTTCAGTGTAGCTTCAGCATTTTTTGGAAAGGAGCTGGACTTGCACACTGTTAAATAGCAGAAAGAGAAGAAGGTCTAAAAATGCATGCTCAGGGATTTACCCCTATGTTATCTTAGGGATAACAATACGTTTTCTGGAACAATTTGCTTAATTAAGAGACACACTGTGCACAGCTTCTTTGGAGGAACATTATCTTTTCCACCCACCAGCCAAAGCATGACAAGGGACAGGAAAGACCTCTTAAAACCAAACGTACTTAACCACCTCACTTGCTGAAGCTGCAGCTCACCAAGGTCACGCTCGCCCGGCACAGAAACCAAACCCAGCTGTGAACCCAGGGCCCCCGAGTTCCCCAGTCAGACCCCACAACAAACACCCGCCCAGCTTCCCAGCCCAAGGACGGAGGGAGGAGGTTGATGGAGTCCCCCCCCCAGCCCCTGCATTTTGCTAATGGCATAGAAAAAAAGAGTGTAAAGTTGATTCTCCTTTTTGTTAACGTGTCCCCCCCCCACCCTCCGGCTTTCCGGCTGCTCCGAGGCTGATGCTGGTAAAGCCGCTCCTCTTTGTGCCCCTCTCACCTCCGCAGCTTTCCTCCACGGGGAGAGCTCCGGGGCTCCCCCACCGCCTGGATAAACGGGGGCCACGAGCACCCACCCTGCGTGGGGAGGCCGCGGGGGGTCGCTGGGCCCCCCC